>JALIZH010031351.1:772500-1065000 GCA_030522465.1 Rhipicephalus appendiculatus | reverse complement strand
TATTGTTGCCTTGTTGTCCTTGCTCGTAAGACAATAGGGCGAGTGTTGTAAGGCAATAGGGCACGTTGCGCGAGTGCTGTCCGCCTGACAACGTAACGCAGATTTCATGCTATAGCTTGGCTTGTGTTCAGAATCAATTCAGTGTTCAGGATTAAATTACGTGGGGCACCTTTGAAGCTGGACATTTTGACGGAGTTGCCTGTCTGGTTGGGTTAAATTATTTAAGACATTCAAAAGGCTCTGCGCGCTAGGGCGCGTCCCACAGGACCTCATTAAAATTATTTCAATCAATCAAATACTGAATCAATCAATCAATCAATCAATCAATCAATCAATCAATCAATCAATCAATCAATCAATCAATGTGTCCCATCGAAAAAATTGGTTTATTTACCAACGTTTCATTAAACCTAATGCATGTTACCTTTTTTCCACCTGTGCAAGTTCAACACTGGATTCTGTAATTGCGAGGGTTCTTTTTTTTTTAATGTAAGTTTTCGCAACGTGTTCTTATTAATTTATATTTGCCATGAAAATGCGTTGCATTTTTGGGGATAATCCCGTTTCTTCGTTCTTTCATTCTTTCTCACTTGCTTCCTGTTTATTTATCCTGTTGATAAGGCTGTTGATGTGCACCACAGTTTGCTGTAAACGCGCCATATTGTACAATCGGAGGGGGGGAGGGGGGTGAAGGGGGGGTAGTCAAGCTGCTTTTCAGCTTTTTCTCCCTGACTTTCTCATCTTCTTGATGAAAAATAGAAACACGTATTATTATTATTATTATTATTATTATTATTATTATTATTATTATTATTATTATTATTATTATTATTATTATTAATCGATTACGTCTTTCGGGGGGAGTGACAGCGGAGATGTCGAGGTGCAACCTTCAACTTCTTTCGCTGACCAGCTGGGGAGGTGGAGGCAAGGCGCGTCTTCTTTGGTGGCGGGAGACTGTAGAAGTGTCAAGAAGTACCGTTGAGAAGGTTGTGCTTGCTACGGTTGCGTGGGATTGATAGGCTGGGGGGCGGCCGGGGACGGTTGAGTTCACTACGGGCTTGGTTTGCCTTGCTTTTCTTGCTGTGGTTAGGACGTAAATGTAAACTGACGGCAAGTTTCCACCGCAACGTTTCAAGTTGTTTTCCGTGTTTTAGGTGAACCATGACTCCTGAGCAGTAGTTTTTGTTGGTTAGTTTCTGTTGTTAGGATTTCGGTTCTTTCGAAGCCACTCTTACGGTCTGCATCTTCTGACACATTGAATCCATTGTCCCTTCAACCATTCATTCATCCATCCATACATCCGACTGTTCTATCGGTCTTCTATCTATTCATCCATGGGCGATAATGAACTGAGATAGGGCGGCAGCTTTAAAGAAAACACGAACTCCTCATTCTCTGTTTTAAACAAGCTTGAAAATGCAAACTGGTAAGCAGCTCTTCGTTGATTTTTTTTGTGACGTTGTTGGTGTTGCTGTTCGCCGAAATATCAACTTTGTTTGTAAACTATCGTCAAAAGGCAACGACGCTCTGAAATCAGTCGTCCTGTCGCTTTGTTGAGAGAAAGGTACCATAGGTTACCGTATACGGAACATGTTTGCACGGTTGTTAAGAGTCACATTTCGTCGAGGATAGTATGTTGATAATTGATTTATTGCAACTTGTTGTAACGTACATGTAAGTGCGACTGTGGCTCTTACGGACGGACTACTCATATTCGCGCTGGCTGTCGGTCATCGCAGGGAAGATTGTGACGCGTCTGCAATCCGCGCACGAAACGCCATCCATCACGGCGTGCCCGGTAAACATCGTGTGAGCGTGAGCAATTTATGCCGCCTCCTTCCTGGTTAAGTAAGCAGTTGACTCACACTTGGATACAGGACGCAGGTCGAATAGGTTCGCCCGACGACAAATGGATGGCAACGTGTCGTCAGACGAGCAACCTTTCGGATTGTAATCAACATTTGAGAAACTACTTGCCTCTCTATAGTGGTGCAACCTTTTGCAATTTGAGTGCAACGCGTTGCGAAATGCAACATGTCTTAGGAAGCCGTCTTCTTTAATATATTCGTTCTCTTTTTTCACTTCACAATTTTTTTTCCCTCCGACATCGTGCGACAACACTGAACGTCAGGCAGCTCCAGTGATCAAACATGCTGGTCTCGACCTATGTAAACAGCCGGCTGACGTCACAAGATGGAACTGCGTGCGTAAAATTTAAAACTCAACGGCATGACCAAGAAATGGAATAGAAAGAGAGATATCTCGACATTCTTGTCGTAAAATGTGCACACGATCACTACCTACATTTCCTCTGGAATCTTTCCTCCAAGCGATTACTCCGTGTAATGGTCCTCTTTCTCCGGCTTAATAACTTCCTCGTTTCTCTCATTTATGTGAGAATCCATGCTGCTCTCTCATATGTAGTTCATACTTCGCTTTCTCACACATGCTTTGATATCGGGAGCCAGATTCTGTTATACACTGAAACTTGAATGAGGTGAAGTTTGAATCGTGTATACTCTCAGAAAAAGAAAACAAAAAAAGATGCAAGCGAAACGAATGTATCCTGTGCTCACATTCACAAAGCGCTCAGAATGAAAGGAACTTCAGTTGGATATCAACTTGTGCTTGTTGGATTTGCATTTATTACGTGTATTGTTGTGCGCTAGGATGGCAAGGAAGGTGTGCGGCACTGTGGTTCTTCCGTGTCTGTGTCCTTTATACGCGCAACAGTGCACGTACTAAGCGACAGAATGCTGAACTAGTTGGCAAGGACTCATCATATAAGAGGAGGTAAGCTGCGCAAACACGCGCAGACAAGGAAAGATAACGGCGCTGTGTTTGTGTTGTCTTTTTCTCTTGTTTTTCCGTGTCTACAGCGCACTGGCACGTAACACATACAGCAGTCCTCACGGGAGAAAAAATTTTAGTGAACGTATAAGTGATGACAAAAAAAAAAATTTAAGAAACAAGAAGTACAAGTAAAAAATCGGTACGTTTTGTCCACAAACATCGCATGGCTCCCAGAAGCTATTTTCTGCGTAGCGTTTCGAGTACAGCGTGATGGCTGCCGGAGCTATAAAAATGAGTTTGAGGGCTGGATCGATTAGTAAAATGTAACTTTACTTTGCCGAAGTTGTTTAGCAGAGTACCGAGAGAGTTGCGCCGGCAGCGAACGACAAGGACAAATCCTGCTCGGGGCTTTAACGTCCCAATTCAGTATTGCAACAACGCGTCTCCGCTTCGCCATCTATGCTGTTGGCGTTTAGCCAGGCGCACGTCTCCAACAACCATTAAAAAAAAAAAAGTAAAGTGCGACTCGCAGGTAAATCTGCAGCTTTGGCGCTAAGTCGTGATCACTTCTAGTCCTTTCTTTGGGACGTCGAACTCCATGAGCATGTGGTAAATGCGTTCATTCCATTCATCCATTCGTTCTCTTATGTGCTTGAATTTAACGAGCCTATAATTATTGCGGTTCTCCACGAGATGACGAAATGAGCTGGCGCTGCTCCAAGACGCCTGTAGCCACACTTGCACCAATGTAAAAAACATTGGAAGTAACCCTAACACTTGACTTTGGTGTCTAGTAGCGGCACTCGCACGTCGGCGTTCGTGAGGCCTGGTGTACCACTTGGTTTAACAGTGCTTTTCGTCGCACTGTCGATGGCGATCTCAGAGGCCGCGTAGACCGAAGGGCGCGGTTGAGACCTGCTCCGCCAGGTGGCGCGACGATCCCAGCTTCTCACAAGGAAACCGCCTGCTCTTTCAATTAACTCATTCAATTAATTTTCATTGATTGTCCTGACAGTGGATTGATTGGTCCTTATCTAAAGTAAAGTTATGCTTCCGATATCGTATGTATCCAATATAACTCTTTAACTTGAACCAGAGCCGTCAAATTCGTACCACTTTTATTTTGTACGAGACTTTTTCTGAATATTCGGAAAGCCGGAAGCAAGTTCTTGACCGGAAGTGCTTGCAAGAGAAGCAAGAGTGTCACTCATTGCTCGTGCCGCTAAAAAAAAAAAAAAAAAAAAAAAAAAAAAAAAAAAAAAAAAAAAAAAGAAAAAAAAAGAAAAAAAAAAAGATAATGTCATGGTTTATTTTTATTATTATTATTATTATTTTTTTTTGCGACCTCGACGGTTCGCTAAAACCTTGCTAGTTCTCTAAAGCGTCGCAACATAGACGTTTCTGCGTGCGTGCCAGCCTTCTTTATACTGTATATCCGACAGTAAGCAGCTACCGTGAATCAATTTGGCGCGACGTTGCTCGCAGAAGCGTAACGGCCCAACCACCGAGACGGCGGTCTACATGGTTAGATTTCCAGTGAACTTGGCTGCGCGGAATGCGCAACCGAGCATGTTCTTGAAGAAGAAGCCACTCCTTCCTTGAACCGCGTGATTCGAGATGCACCTTTTTTATCCCGAGGTTATGCTCTTCGAATGCAAGCGTTCGTGCTTTGCGTGGGTATGGATTGACTATTTTACGGATGGGTTTCCGTGCCTTGCTGTTTCGTATCTTTAGCAAGAAGAGAGAGGAAATGGTAGAGAGGAAAGGCAGGGAGGTTAACCAGTCCAGGATGACCGGTTTGCTACCCTACACGTGGGAAAGGGATGGGGGGAAATTGAAAGAGGGAGAGGAAAGATCGGAAGGAGAAAGAAAGATGACACATAACACATCACACACACACACACACACACACACACACACACACACACACACACACACACACACACACACACACAAACACGCAGACGGTCACATTCCATCACTCTGGCGTGGTAAACAAACAGAGATATGGTTGACGCATACGCATGAAAACTGTTCGTTGGTGCATTCGTCGCTTCATGACCTCATTAATTCACGCCGCGATATAAAGAAATAATAAGAATAAGAAGAAAATATTCGTTTAATAGCATAAGGTGGTGGCGCCTATATGTCTTATGTGAAATCGCCTATACGCGCCGGAATATTAAACGCGAAGCGAGCCAGACAAGGCACGAGAGAGGGGACCCTAACGCTTCTTTCTTACTTGTTTTTTTTAGTACATTCCGGATAGATTTAAGTGATACGGCACGTACGCCGACTGCATTTGCAAGTGCGCGCAGGAGCTACAGTGAATCGTCGCCCTATAAATTACGATTTCCTACCTGTAGCGTCTGCGCTGACTCGTAGTTCCATCAATATTTTAGAATGCTACTTGAAGGCTCCACATTAGTAGTCACGGTTCAATCTGCGATACCTTAGGATTCCATCTGTTTTCTGTAGGAACGCGTATAATTTCCTTCTTTCTTTTGAAGCACTTAGTGAAACCGGTCTTCAACACCGAAGTTTTAACGCTTAACGTCGCTGAACGTGCCAGTTTCAGCACTGAAGAGCACCGATCTTTCTGTGTTGGACAGTTTGCTGGTATACAGCTGACACAAATTACGGAGGGCGCGGGATGCCACCTGCCGAAAGAGCCAGTTTGGCATTCAGCTGAGTATGCATCTGCTGGAGATAAACGGTGGCGCACTGCTGGAAGGTTACTGTGAGTTCTGACAGACAGTTCTTTGAACTTCATGTAGACTTTCGGAGGCCCTTCGGTGAAGATTCGCCATTAAAATCCCGTCGAGCAAGGACGTCGATGGGCGCACTGCCTCGTATTTATTTATTTATTTATTTATTTATTTATTTATTTATTTATTTATTTATTTATTTTGATAGTTATGCCCTTAGGAATAGTAAAATATGGGCTCAGAGATACACAAACAGATTTTATTCGCGCAGAAAGTTTAAAAGCGAACGATGAAATGGTCCATGGATCTGACGATTAAGGCCGGGTTGGTCGACCAGACCTAAGGCCTGTTGAAAGGAGGTCACACTGTCACATCGAGGATCGAGGAACGTGTTTCATGATGTTTTCCAAAGAATCACCGCCGCGACTTTAGCGACACATTGTGGCGGCAAAGGGGGGCTCAGTTTCAGGAGAATATTTTGCTTGAACTTTTTACCTTCTGGGGGCGCTCTCCAAATATTGCTCGAAATGTGAGGATTACTACTGGTCATACAGACTGCGTCGAAGGCTAAACATCACTGTAGCTGAAAACACGAACAAAAAAAAAAAAAATCGGTCTAACTCGCATTTCATGTCTTTCCGGCACTTCGTACGAGTATCTAGTATACAGAGCTTGCCTTTATTTGGGAGCACAGAGAATAGCCGATAAAAATTGGAGATCTCTTTGTCTCCTATTTCAACTGTTGCTTTCACAGCGAACAGAGAGCACCTGTATACCAAACCTGCATGACAGTCGCCGCGCTTTCAACAGCGCGTTGTTTGTCGAATAGTCAAGAACAGTCTTTCCTTGAAGATGTGATAAGGCTTGTAATGAGTTGCTGGCGTTTTTCCGAGATACAAATACCGCAGAACCACCTGTGATCACAGATATGGTTTCTGGGTCAAGGTGAACGTTCAGCGAAATCGTATCTACCGTGTGTCTATCAACGTTATTCCCCCGCTTAGGTTTAACAGTTGCTTTTTCTTTCTTCTCTATCTGCTTAAGTTGAATTTTACTTGTAGAATCAAACGTTTCCGAGTTTATCTTTAACCTACTTGTTGCTTCAAATCGAGTCTTCTTTTCTCCTTGGCACGTTAAGTTGCCGCCAAGGTCCCGGTGCGTCTTTTGTTGCGCGATGCGTTGAAAACAACATACGTTCGAAAAGAAAAAAAAAAGAAGAAAAGCAAGGTTGTGCGCTAGTGACACCGTTATAAGAAAGGCAACCGTGACCGCGACCTTCGCGGCTTACCGCAGCCCTGAGTGCGACAATGCCGACTTGCGTTCTAAGTGCTTTTGTTCTTTGTTTTTTTTTTTTTTTTTTTTTTTTTTTTTTTTTTTTTTTTTTTTTTTTGGTTCAGGAAAAATAGGGAGCTATTGTCGCCGATTGCTGGTCGATCACTAAACGCTTTTCACTGGGTTAAGTGAATCAATGAAAATTCAATAAAGTATGAATTATCGGCTCGGCGAGGTAAAAGGTGTTCCGCAAATGTAGTTTTAACAAAGCCCGCGACTCTCTAGAGCACGGGTGTTATACTAAACGCACGCATGATGTAGTCGGGTTAGTATGCACTCGCCACAAATACCAGTGTCCTGAAAGCGTCGAAGTGCGCTACTATACAGGTACGCAACAGTTCTTATGTCGCAAACACCATGCGTTGTCTTGGAGCCTGCGGTCTGCGCCACCTTATTGCGAGTCGTAAGTAAATGCATGGTGATTATATACTGCACATTACCTGTCACGGTGGTCTAGTGGTTACGATGCTCGGCTGCTGACCCGAAGGTCGCGGGATCGAGTCCCGGCTGCGGTGGCCGCATTTCGATGGAGGCGAAATGCTTGAGGTCCGTGTACTTAGATTAAGGTGTACGTCAAAAGCACTACGTGATGAATATTTCCGTAGCCCTCCACTACAGCGTCCCTCATAATCATAGTGGGGTTTTGGCACGTAAAACACCAACAAATATTATATAGCACATTGCCACTGTTTCGGAGTATCGCGCTGGGACGAATGGACATGCCCTCACCATGTATGCTTCATTCTAAAAAAAGAAACAACGGGTAACCGCGTGCAACCGTCCAACGAACGCCACGTCTGAAGCACCGATGAGAAGGTGTACAGCTGATGTGTCAGGTAGATGTGAACGCGTTGGGTGCTGTGCGCACGCATTATGTACGGGGTTATGCAAGCAGAGGCGGTCTTCGCGCAATTATACTCCCCGTGGCGCGTGCACAGTGGTCGAGTCCGCTAATTTGTTTTCAACTGTCTTCCATAACAGGTAAAAAGAAAAAAAAAGAAGAAAAGAAATAAAGAGAATCCATTCAGTCACGCTGTATGGGCGGTACGTGATCGCCTGGGAGGAGCGCCAAGCACGCACTCTCGCTTCACGGGTATAAGACAAAGGCGTCGCGAGCCGTCGGCTGTGCTCCGCTGTGATAAACCCTTTGCGGAAGCACAATAATTGTTGCCTACTGTGTTTTTTTTTTTTCAGTCTCTTAGTTTGTGTCCCCTGCTTCCGCGTGTGTGTATGTACGTGTGCGTGTGCGCGACTATCACATTTCTGCTTACTTCCTGGTGGTGAATACTGACTCAGCGGACTGTCGCGCATGGCGCAGATGACGCGCGCTTTTCTAATTAAGACAACGGGAACGGGATGCGAGAATGTAAGGCGCATCTGTTACGACGAAACGCAAACCGACATCACGGTGTAGAAATGGTTGCGTGCCTACATCGACCACTGCTTTCGAGATAATTTATTGGATTCAAACATCGCTTCCGCACGGTGCCATTCAGCGTCATTACTGTTGGAAACTGTCGCTATCTCTTGATGGTTAATGGTTGTTACTAACCCTGTCACTGCACGAGGTGCGTAATATCTAGCAAATAGTAATGTTCATTTGATAGAACCGAATTTTTTTATTTTATCCTGGACAGTCTTCGAATTACTATAATGATCAAGTTACTACAGATAGGAAGATTCCAGTGGAATCGTTAGGCAACTTCTGGTTAACGCGGGGTTGGACTTTCTTCTGTGACTTGTCCCTTCTCGGCTCCTACCGGTTAATTCTTCTACAAGAATTGTTCGTGAGGATAAATTTCAACTGGTTAATAATCATAGTATTAACGATAGGCGGTGGCGTATGGCGTAGATAACTTACGAAAGAAAATCGTTGTCAATTCGGCCCTGGTTCCCGTGAGACTAAGTTGGCAACCTTTGGATTTCAGAATAGTTCTATTTCTCAACTAATTTGTCGAGAGCGGTGTTTCCTAATGGAGTTAATTACAGAATTGCGCAAGAGCTCACTATGTCATTGAAGACTTTAGGTATTGTTACGTAACTATCTAAGTAAAGGGCGGGATTTTTTAGCATATTCACCAGGCTTATCGTTGATAAGCCTCGCGAATATGCGAGGTCAAGCCTCGCTCGAGTCGGTCACTTTCGCTACTATCTTCAGTGTCAAAATGCGCTGGAATTTCTGTTTACTAGTAATTCTAGTGAATTACGAGTAATTCTAGCGTTACGAAGGCAGGAGAGGGGGGAGGGGGGCTTTTTTTTCTTCAGCTATATATATATATATATATATATATATATATATACTATGTCTGAGTTCATAAGCGAAAGAGACGCGATGTCTGCATTTGAACATGTTTTGCTTACGCAGACAAGTGACACATCAGGACCGCTCTGACTTTCTTTCTCTCATTGCAGAACCTCGTATTGGAACCAAGCAGCGAAATCTACAGTTCCTGGCAGCGCGCGCCCATACCCATCTACCTCAAGTACTACTTCTTCAATATGACCAATCCGGACGAGATCATAGCTGGCACGGAGAAGCCACGCCTCCAAGAGGTCGGCCCCTACACGTTTCTGTGAGTATCCCAGCACATCCAGCGAAAGAACGAGTGCTCGCCATCCCAGCATCAAGCCAGACAGTTGCTAAGAGAACAGGAAGAAAAAAAAAAAACACACACACACACAAACTTGCTCAGCAAAGTTTATCAACATGAAGCCCACAACCTTCGTTAAATGTTTCGTGAGCAATTAGAATCATCTTAGCATCTTCTCCTGTAGCTGGGATCATGTCTATATAATGCTTCTATAAAGATATTGTCACGGTATCACGAATATACGAGAGAGACTGAAGCGAGTATATTTATAATATTTATAAGTAACTGCGCCACCGAATGGCTGCCCGCATCTCACGCGGCATTCTAGCTTCTTCTTTGTCTCTTCGTCTGCAACTGCGTGTTCATGCCCAATGTATCGTAACAATATATAATGCTCTATAATGTTTCGAAGTTGTGAATAGCGATAATCATTCTATTTCTCAAGCTCCTGGAATTTGGGCTAACGAAGGCTCTAATGGGACACCGATATAAAGCTAGACGACAGACCAGGTTTAGCGAGCAGTGGTTTATCAAACTGTTGCAAATAGGTGAATTATCAATTTATTGCTGGCTAGTATAATGTTCTGGGTCTATAATTGGCCCGACTATCGGTAGCTGCGCGGGAACGTGCGTGGGAATGCGAAGGCAACCGGGCCCCCCAATCTCGTCACTTGATCTTTCCAGTGCAAGAAAAAAAAAAAAAAAAGGACAGCACGCGGCTTCACTGGGCTTCGCTTCTTGCCTATGCTCTGTAAGCCTTATTATCGTAGTCTACGTGTGTGTGTGTGTGTGTGTGTGTGTGTGTGTGTGTGTGTGTTATGTGTCTATCAGTGTATATATCATAATCATCACCCAGCACCTCGAGTAGCATGTCAGGCGAAAAGCCAGACAAACATCTCCAGCTCTTCATTAAAATATTTCTCTCTCTCTCTCTCTGTAAGCCGCAATTTCATGAAACGTAAGGGAAGCCCAGTCTAAGGCTGTCCAGAGGGCCCGTGAGAGAGCGGAGAGGCATGGCCTCCCGGCTCCAACATGGGATTAGCCGGCAGCAAGCCAGGGGTCCTCTGTAGGACTGCACTGGCTGGCTCCTCAAGACCTTAACCCATTAGGGCCCACTGTACTTTAAAAAGTACACTGCCTTTTTCGGGCATAGAAAATACAAAACACAATATTATGATCTTGCTCATTACAATTTCTGATGCCAAATGTTGCAGCAAGAAAATCCTAATTTGGAATATTGACTCGGTTATGTTTTTTTTCTGTTTTATGAGTCGTCAAACTTTAGGAAAATTAGAGCCTGTTAAACGCACGTGGTCAGTACTACTTTTTCTAAATTAATTTGAAGTTTCACATTTTATATGTAGAAAAAATGGACTGCTTCTGCTTCAAGAAGAGCAGTGCAATCCCTGCAAAGCGTGAGAAGCCTATAGAGTGCATAGTTTTGCTGTGAGGAGTAATCAAATGTTGCTGTACTTTGTTTAGTACACTGGGACTTCGTGGGAGCATACATGTAACTCTTGTTGTGCGTTGCATCATAGATTCAACAGGCTTTTTTTATGAATGCCGTTTTTTCGGTCATCTCAGACTCATGAGGCTGCGAAAGATGTTGCTGTGAATATACGAGAGCCTCTTGATGTTCTAATTGGCGATTCTGACCCTAACATGGGAACTTAGGAGGAGGAGGGGAATGACGACGGTAGAAATGGATGCTCTCTACTAACGATTCAAAAAACATGGAACGAAAGGGACGTGGGTAAGATAACTTCTGTTTTGATTCAGGAAAGCAGCTTTGTTTCGAAAATGGCAAGGACAACAGCATAATTGCTAAGCTGACGAAAGACTACACAGTTGAGTCACTATGGTATGTATCGTGGTGGCCATTCACTGAAAAGAAAAAAAAACGTAGTGCCACTGTCCTCCTCCTTCATCCGCAGTAACAATGCCATGAGGGGAGTGTGAGCTCTACAATCAAGCTGCGAATGACTAGAGAATTTTGATCCCTGAGAAAAAGTGATACCAGCCCCTATATACCCAATTGATCGAAATAGCCGCAGACAACGCATAAAGGGTCTGCTACCACATTGTAGGTTTTAGCAGACCCTCTACGCGTTGACTATTGTCCTTTAGTCGCATAACAGTAAAACACTTTGTTGTACCCAAGAGAAGTATCAAAGCTCTCCAGATTCCACTGTGCTTGCTATTACCCTCTATCCATACGGGCATTTTCACAAGAAGCCGGCAAAACAGTTCAATTCTGCCAAAATTCATCGAAATGCTGTGGCGAAAAGTGTGACGTTACGCTTTCCCTAAAGCAATGGTCCTTGATTAAGTTGCATGGGCCAATATAACTTTGTTATTCGTTTCACAAGGGCCCAGCGTACTCGCCATTCTTCCATCAAGTCACATTGCCCGTTGCTATCTCGAAGGCCTAGCGTACTTTTTATAGTACAGTATGATAACTCCTGAAGAAACACACGTAACTCCATGACAATTTGCGCGTGTGGTTATCTGTTGTGGTTAATTAAATAAGCAAAACGTCAATAAAATCGGACCAGTAGTTCTTTCGTGGTCCTTAATGGGTTAATAAAGTTCCTTGTCTGTCTGTCTGTCTCTCTGTAAGCCTTACGTGCTTTCAGTTGAGCAAATATACCTGCAGATTAATTGCCGTATACGATTTCGACATGCACGTCGGCAAGAGAGCCATAGAGGACAGGTTATTTTCAGGGGGTTACGTCGGAGAATTGCAACATGACCGGCGGCGTGTCTGGTCGGGCAACAGGTACAGCTGCACTCGAAAAATGATTTTTTTTTTCTGTTTTTTACAGAGGTCGCACGAGTTGAGCAATAATGCCGTGAGGCTTGAACGAACGCATACATTTAGCAGCAGTTAAGTTGTCACGTAACGAAATAGCTTGATGAGCTTTCGATGCAGCCTGATCGATGCATGACTGTTCTTTCGTCAAGGACAGCTGCACTCGGAAAGTGGTTTTCGTCGAGGTCACAGGACGCGAGGAGTTGTACAGCATGAATAGCAATCGCGGATGAGAGGGTTTTGTAACTGCGCGTGAAGGGACAAACGCGTTGTAATGGTATGGAGAGAGAGCTCTGCATTAAAGACTTTGATGGCAAGCGCTGCACTGTAATTACTTGATGCCGTCCTTCAGTTTCATGGACGATATGCCTGAAGATGTGGAAAGCACACGACAGCTGGCAAAAAGTGATACATAGCGTTTCTTTTGCCCCTTTTGACACTCGACGCCCTTGGCTTGTTAATTAGACACTCCCGTTAAGCGAATGCGTTGCGAGGTACGGCTGCGTCTTTTTAGAACGGGCGTACTAGAACAGGAAACGATGGAAGTTTCTAGCGGGGACGTTTCTTGCGGGAAATACCATTACGCCGGCCTCTCCGGAAACCATTAGTCTAACCAGCTCAGTTAAAACGTATCGCTTACTTCTTATTCAACTAACCCTTGACGTTGGTGGTAAGTTCTTGCGGGAGATCTCTCTCTGTGGGAACGCGTATTTCAATTCGTTAATCTCGACCATAGAAGTGCGGCCCGCACGAAATGACCTTGAATTAACACGGGACTATAGTGCAGCGTCGTCGATAAAACCGCACTCACCCGCACGATTTCCATGCACTTGTTCGCAAGCCACGATGTACTCGGCCACACCTCGTGTCGAGACTCACGTGGTTTTCAATCTATAAAAAGACTAAGTGCCAAGCAATAAACAGTTCAGTTCTTGTTGCATCACTACGTTGCATCACTTCATACAGCACTGTTGTTCAGATGTCACAAACAGCTAACTGCAGCGAAGCTTACTCGTTTGACCTCAGTGTGCTCGTCTTTAACAGTGCCTGAATTTTACTTGTGCAGCGAGACTCGAGAGAAGGTGAACATCACGTGGAACCCGAACGGCACGGTCTCGTACAGACAGGTGAAGCGCTACTACTTCCAGCCGGACATGACCAAGGGGTCGCTCGATGATGTCATTACCACCCTCAACATGCCCATGATCGTAAGTATACGTGAAGACTCCTATTCCACATACATATTTTTTAGATGCGAAGCATCTTATGAGCGAGCTTGATCCGGTGGCGTCCGCGCTCCACTGCGCATGCGCGTCCCCTCCCCCCTCTCTCTCCTCTTGGCCTCCCTCCTGCGGCGTTTACACACCTATTGAGCATGCGCGTCCCCTCCTCCTCTCTCTACCCTCTCCTACACATGGTTCCCTTTAGTGGAAGATGGTGTAATTTTTTTTTATATGCTCAACATTTTCTATGTGTATATCGGGGAGACCTCTGTTAGCAGCAATTTAGCTTGGGCGATCCGAGAATCACTAGAATCGGGTTTTTTCTAAGCGAAGCTTTTATAACACGCTTATTTCAGAGGCGGTGTCGTACGCGAAAAACCCGGCACCGGTTGGTGTACAGAAATGCGGTCCGAGGAGGTGCGCCGATCACACGCGTATTTGTATGCGCTGTTCTCCGGTAACTGATGTTTACTCGATCGTGGGCTTGTCGGCGATTATCAGTTTCTTATATGGCAGTCTGGTCTTTTGTAAGGGTCACTTGTCATTTCACGTGGTCACATTTCATTGTTGCCCGGATGCGGACGCACGACCGTCGTTTTTGCCTGTTGCGACTGAGGTCTTTTACAACTGAGCACGTGGATTAAGGTCCGATTACCGTCATGGAGGAAGGAAGCAGTTTGGAATGAGCATCGCGTAATGACATAGACAGACAGACAGACAGACAGACAGACAGACAGACAGACAGACAGACAGACAGACAGACAGACAGACAGACAGATAGATAGATAGATAGATAGATAGATAGATAGATAGATAGATAGATAGATAGATAGATAGATAGATAGATAGATAGATAGATAGATAGATAGATAGATAGATAGATGTGCACGTATGTCTCGAGCCTCTTCTCAGGCCTACTCTTATTTGCTTCTAGTTAATGTCGCAGTGACGTGAGGTACGCACACGCCAACGTTCGCTTCCTTCCGTTTTCCCCATAAACCAAAGGCTCCTGATCTTGTTTTCTTCACTAGTTCTTTTTGTATCCTAGATCTTTCTTGCTAGCTTTGATGCTTTGTTTCCCTCCCGGTAGAGACACTGAATGCGTTGTAAAAAAAAAAAAAAAAAAAAAAAAAAAAAAAAAAAAAAAAAAAAAAAAAACGCCGGAGAAACATTCCCTGCATCTTTATATTTCAGCCATGGCTTTATTTCGTACCCTGGTGGTTGTATTGCGATCTCAACACGCCAGTTTCTTTCCAGCAGCATGTCAAGAGCGCTAGAAGAATGTATCAAGCATCTACATTATGACACACGCGTTACGGAAATACACAGGCGTCGATTAGTGCCGGCGTTCTGTTTCTCAACAGATCCTCGTGCTCGCTCCCAGGCATGGCGCTACGTAAGCAACACGAAATCGGCGATCAGTCGACCTGCTTTATGAAGTTCTGACGCTTTCTTTTACCGCACTGAAAACAGGTTTTATTCATTAGCAAGAGGTTGTTACGGCGCAACGGTATTACTTTTGGGTTACTTTTTTTTTTAATTTTTTTCTTGGAAGCCGTGGCTTATTGATGACACGATGAAATCCACGCGCCTTTACCCGGCCTTTCGTTGAGTATTTCTCGCGTCACGGGGAGAAAAAAAAGAGAGAGAGAGAGAGAGAAAGGAAACTTGGCACGCAGCTAAATGTTCTTGACCCTTTCTAGAGGCAAACACGTGCGCCTGAGGACTAATGACGTCATCCTGGGATCACAAGTGGGCATGATTCGCCGGTTGGTTTGCTTGTGTCTCTTTCACTGTGCGCTAATCTACCTACCAAGAGTCCACAACTTTTGTGTCACGTATACATATTCGAGTACGAAGGCGTGAGGCCGCCTTGGAAACTTTTGTGGGTCCTTCGGTGAACACCATCAGCTGCGCAGAAGCGTTCGGAAAGTCCTGTTTTTGAAGGCTTTTTAGCATCGTGTGCTTTTCGACAGCGTAGTGCCGCAAGTGTAAATGAACCGACTCCACAATGCCGATTTCTTGACAGTCTTCGCATATTGAAGAGGTAGCTCCCGCAGTTTGAATGTGTATGTGTATACTGACGCTTTGTATGCGGATGTTGTAGTATATGCTGGTGATTTTACTATTCCAATCATTAGAGTCGCTTACAATCGGTTTATTGCCTTTTCCACCAGAGGCGTAACCAGAAACATATTTCCCAGGTCGCGAGGGGGGGAGGGGGAGTATGAATCGAACCCCCACGACCCTTTATCTGGCTAAGCCAATGTTCACCATGCATGACTCACATTAAGTGGTCCGACGCGATCGACAGCGTCTTTTGAGTGCCCGTGGCTTACTTCGTATACGAAGCTCTGATCTCCGCCACCAAGTAATGTACGTACATTGGCGCCGCGGATTGGCATAGATCGAAACAAAAACACAAAGGAGATTAAAAAAAAAAAAAAAAAAAAAAAAAAAAAAAAAAAAAAAAAAAAAAAGGTCAGCGGATGCGTGGTGCAACACATCGTGCAAGAGTACGGCAGTAGGACCCTACCTTGCGCTTTCGCGCTTATCTCCCTCCGTTCGACATAGTCGTCCTCCACCAAATGTGCCCGGAGTGCGCAACGTTTTCCATTAAGGCTGTGCGGACATTGCACCTCGATTTCAAAGCTGTTCTCATATATTCTTTATTGACATGATGTAAGGAGATGTTTAGTGCACAAATAAGGCGAAACGGTAGTTTCTTTATAGGGTCAGCCTCGACTTACTAAGTTTGTTCGATGTCAGATGATGACAAGGGAGCGTTCCGCATGCGCGCCTCTGACCTTGCTTTCTTTTTTTTCCCTATATATCATCGTGACCTTGTAGTGAAACGGGATGGTGGACGCGAAAACGTCTCTTGAGAAAAAAAAAAAGAAAAAAAAAACGAGAAAAGTTATTGATAAGGAAGCGAGACGGTGATTGCATGGCGAACACGTGATCGCAGCGGGCAACACCGCGGTCAGCTCACTGCAACATCAGGGATCGAGAGATAAGAGACAAGCATTGGCATAAATAGTTGCGAGGAGTCAAGCAAGCAGAGAAAGCACGACGGGACGTTAATCTGTCGGCGGAGGAAAAATACTGGACCTGTTTTGCCCGTCTTATACCATTCACCGCATATCTTTTTCTTCTTTTCTTGCCTTTTCCTGCTCATTTGTTGTTTTTATTATTCTTTGAAATTCCGTGCACATTCGTCCCACTGTCAGACCACCTGCGGATGACGTCAGCAGGAAGTCAGCCGCGTATTTTCGAACCCAACGCGCGCGCTTTAACCTTGACTATTGGAGTAAATGAACCAACAGAAACCACCTTCCCACTTGCGTATTTCAACGCGCTGTTATACGTCACAATCTGTCGTAGTCCATCGCTGAGAATATGTGAGAGAGAGACATTGAAATAATGTTTAAATGGCGGTGATGTGTGCTGGTGTAAAAGGGTTCGCCTACTTTTCTGTAAGCTGCAACGAAGACTGGAAGGTGTAGAACGTTAGAAAGAGGAGGTGGGTAGAAGAAATTGAAATCGTGTTCGCACTTACGGACTAGTTGATTTAGCGGTTTACTCTTTCACTGATACATCGTTTGATTTTAACGCGGAGGTTTCGAAGGGATGTCATTTTCGGTTCAGGTTGAGCAAGCCGTGAAATCGAGAGCTTGGTGACATTGCTTTGGCGGGCAATATCCTATTTCTTATGAGGTTTTGAAAATCAGCGTTCGTTAATGAATGGTCGTAGGGTAACGATTAGAAATGTACGCGTAATTTCTATTCGCAACTGCAGGCACTGGTATTTCTTGAGGACAAAACTCACGGCGCCGACGCATTGGCATCGATTAAACGTGCGCCAATGCGCATGCGTGGTTGAGGATGGTGACAACCCCGTAACAATATCATTTAGTGAGCGACGAGACGAAACGTTTCAACGCGACACCTCTGGGCTACGGAACATTGGCTTCGGTTGACGTTGACCGCCTCCGAAATTACGGCACACCTTTGTTTGCATTCGGCATCCAACAATACACGGTCGTCGCACCAGAATCCAAACACATGACGCCTGGCAGCCTGTGCACTGGAAAAACACAGCCCCTGAGCCACAGGTGCTCCTTGTCAAAACATTATTCGAAGGGCGTTTTTGACGAACTTCCGCGTGCAGCGGGGCCGAATTCATACCCGCCGTTCGCATACTGTAACGGTATTTACGTATCCGCACGAGCGCGTTGTCAGCCTTGATTGCCAAGGTAGCCGAAAGGAAAGGTGAAAGTAGCCGCCGGCTTCGCGTACGCCTGCACTCAAGGGCGTTACGTCGTTGCCTTCGCCTTGGGGACGAGTCGGGCCTGTCTGCCTATCCTTCCGTGGCGACGCCGAGCTCTGCAATGCGCGCCACGCTCGACTGAACTCCTCCGGTTGCAGAAGGCTGCGAAATTCATCGTATGACTGCCGTAGCAATGCTGTTTCGCGAAACACTGATTTAACATCGGCCTGTGTACTATGTTTTCTCTATAACTGAAAGCCTCACGGTCGCCTTCGACGTCATTTGTCTATTGCGGGGAGAAGCATGCGTTTGCACGCGTTCTTCACTGGGTGAGCGGATCTGTCTGGTCGTTCCTAAGTCGTCAGATTTTGATGAGCAAGTAGGGAAAGCTTCTGTTTCGTTTCCTCTCCACTTGCGAGTGTTCTCGTGAAGGTGGCGGCATGAGACATACTAAAAGAAGGGAACAGGATACTTGAATTGTCCCGCATGCGCGTTGCGGTGGTGGAACTGCGTGCCGAGCGGTAACCTCCTAAGCTTGAGCCACGATGTACAGCGGCCCGAATCTTTAACTATAGCGTGCGTAGCGGCGACTTTTCTGTGTGTCAGCGCCGTCGGAAGGTGCATTTTTTTAAAATTTTTTGTGGGCATGTGCTTTGCGGACAGCACTTGCCTTCAACCTTTTCGGAACCTTATTCAGTCATATGGGCGAATACACACAGAAAATATTGCCGCTCGCGCACGCTAGTTGAAGATTTGGGAGAGAGAGAGAAGAAATATAGGAAAGGTAGGGATGTTAACTAGACTATCTCCAGTTTGCTACCCTACACATGGGGAGGGGGGATAAGAGAGTAAAAGAGAGAAGGAAAGAGAGAGAGAGAAAGAGGGACACATAGCATAGCACACACACAGTGCAGGGTTTCATAGTCGGTCGCTCAGTGCCTTCAAGTACTGCAGGAGGGCTCGTGTGGCTTTCTGCGCTGATGCATTGTGAGACCATGCTCCCAAGATCTTTTCTTGAGTGAAGGGCCGATCGTCGAGTCTCCTTAAGACACGCTGGAAAGTCCGGCGAGCTTGTTCATATTGGGGACAGTGGCACTAGAGATGGTCAATACTCTCTACACCGTTGCAGTTATCGCACTTAGATGAGTCAGCCACGCCAATGCGATAGCTGAATGAGTTGGTAAAGGCTACTCCAACCCACAGCCGACACAGCATTATTGCGTAACGTCGCTAAATCTTGGATGGCAGTTGCAGTTGGAGCAGCGATTCAAGGTTCTTTGGACGACGAGTGTAGTGCAGTGGAGAATTCCAGTGACTGTACACCATGGTATACATGCTGCCGTCCCGGTAAGCAAATGCAATGACATCTTTGAGAAAGTTTGTACAGCTTACCGTTTAAGTGTATACGTAGCTCCTGTAAATATCCCTGAACGCGCGTTGTCGACGTTCCGTTTCGATTATGTGTATTTATTAATTAGTTTCTCTTGTGATCATCATGCAACGCACGGTGTATACACATGTATCCCTCGTTAGGCGCATCGTATCTGTTACTTTGTAAAACCAGCGCCTCCTCTATTTAGTAAAACCGAGCTGCCTCAGGAGTTCTGCCCGCCGACCTTGAATTTGGTCTGCTCTGTCTTGCTTTTCTTGTTCGCGTCATTCGCATTCGCGCGCAATTCTTTCCCACGCACACCTCGTAACTGGGTGACAGCGTGGCCGTTGCGCCAATAAGGCGTGCACGTCTTACTGTCGCAGTGTTTAAAACATGTCAACACTTCTAAGAGGCCCCTCAGCCTCTTAGAAAGTACGTTCGCACACTAAGAAGCATTGCTATAAAACTTGACATTTTTTTCGTCATATATTCCATCGTCAGCGCGTCCACCACGTAGCTCCGCTGAGGATTTTCATCGCTAATTCGGCAGCGGCAACGAATTTGTGCGGATAACTTTCTGTTTTTTTTTTAAATAGTGTTTTTGTGTTGATTGGCATCGGCTCACTGCCGAATTCCCCCCCCCCCCCCCTTTGCTAATATGTCCTTGATTTCGATTGGCTGTTACGTACAGTTTTAGCGTACTTTTTAAAATGAATGAATGAATGAATGTTTATTTGATCTTCAATACAACTTCAAAAAATGTACTGCAGCATAGGGCCAGCAACGCCTGACAGGGGCCCCTGCACCCGCAACATATTACAAAAACAGCACTTTACATGATTTAGTGGCAGTTCATTGGCCGTGAACAGCTAATAAATGCGTATGAATACGATGCCCTGATGCCTGGCCCCGCCCATTGCAACGATTCCAAGCCATAGAACATACGGAGCACCGCAAGGTTTGCTTTCGCGAACCTTGAATCCCAGGCGGACCTTTTGAAGATCGAAACACGCACTGGCTCTTTAAAGGGCCCCTAAACCACACCGAGCTCAAAGGCGAGGCCGTAGTTTCTTTCTCGCCTTCACTAGCCTTCCTACAAGCGCTATCTCCTCCTCGCCACTTACTTCTTCAGAAAACACGTCGAATGTCAGCACTAAGCGCTGAGCCAGTCAGGATCTCGCGGTTTTCGACTACACGCTGCTATCTCCGCTTGCACAGTCGCAAACGCGGAAAACGAAGTGAAATCAATTTATCACGCACGATAGTCATGCGAGACAAGGCAGAACGGGCATGCGACTGCGTGGCAAAGCAGACTAGGAGACAATTCACGACAGATATCTTTCGTATACCGACCACTCGAGAGCTTATTTCATCCTGACGTCAAGTGAACAAACGAAGTGAAATCAGTTTATCGCGCTCGATAGAGACAAGGCAGAACGGGCATGCGACTCCATGGCAAAGCAAGGTAGGCGACAATTGGCAACATATATCTGTCGTAAGTCGACCAATCGAGGGCTTATTACATCCTGACGTCACGTGACCATGACTGCTGGCGTCACGAATTGTGCTGCAAAGACAAGAAACGCCGGGAGAGAATAACGCCCTCGTTCTTCTTATTTTCAGAGGTTGTTCGGGGGCCCTTTTAAGCGTTAAGGGGAAAACCAAACGACGAGACGCAGTCAAACCAGGAAGAAATTTTTCGCATCATAATCCGGCCGCTTTCACTTGACAGCCTTTGTTTCTCCTCCTCCTCTACTCGTCCCCCCTCTTTCTGCGTTCATTTTCTCTCTCTCACTTTGTCGTATTCCTCTCGTATCTGTGTCAGACATGTTGACAGCGTTGTGAGCCTACCCATTAAAAATGCAGATGAGCGGAGAGCCCTCACGCGTGCTTCCGTGGCGAAATCGCTACAACGTTAAAGTCAGGGGTTTCCCCGCGAAGGTTTTTTCTTTCTTTCTTTTTTTTTTTTTTTTTTTTACGACGCGAGTGTTGTTATTACTATCGCTTACTACCGTACCACTACTTGCACGTGCGACAACGTTATCTCCTGAAAGAGAAAAGCGGCAGTAGTCGCTTGGTCGGGCGAGCGCCTGCTCGAAGCAGGAAAATGTGCCAGGGCTATTCTGCACGGACAAGTCTAGGATGACCCGTTCGTTCACATTTACTTAACGATATTGCTTCAAAATTGCGTCACTACGAGACCATAAATCACTGAAACCAGCGCAGTTCGTTTCTAGTTTTATTTCATTTTACTTATTTTCTCCATTTCGGCGAGGAATGGAATAATGAAATGACCTCTTTAGTACTAATCCTTTTATCGTCTACGTGTCCAGGAGTTCTTTTTTACTGGGTATGTTTTTGTCCCCCCCCCCTCTCCCCCCTACGCAATGCTTCTATGGCGATGTATGTAATCTGTAAATAAATAAATAAATAAATAAATAAATAAATGTCGCGATTAGCCGTTGCTGATAACGTATCAGTGGAACGCGGCCTCCATTGGTGACAAAGCGTGAAGAGGACTTGAATCGGAATATAATCGTTACGGTCGCATTCCGGCCATGGTTCCATTTTCGTTGTGAAAGCGTCGTTTAGTTCTTACGCACGATTTTTTTTTCTTCTACAACACGTCGAAATGGCTGCGTTAGCGCTAGGCAAATGTCATCGTTAGCGTTACGCCGCATGAGAACTTTTCTTGCGGCTTGCACCGTAGCCTCAAGTGTTTTTACGGCGTTGCGAATTCGCTGTTTAAAATGCATAGCACCGATGTAATGCTGTGCGGATTGCGGATTGAAAAAGACGTGATAGCTCTTAACGCGAGAACACCTCTGGGGCGCTGCTGAAATCGTTGAAATAGGTTAAGGGCACAGACGGCTGTGAGAGGAATCTCCCTGAATTCATCTGGGAAGCTCGAAATGGTGGCCGGTCTTGGACGGTCATCTCTTTCCGGCCGTGGCATGCTTGATGAAGTGTCCACCCCTTTTGTAGCATGTTTTTTTTAAGGGTGACTAAACACCGTGTAAAATGGCTCAACACATCAACTGACGGGAGTGGTACTAAACGATAATGGAACAGCGAATAAGGAAGAGATCATTCGCTCTACATCGCGCCTCTTGCGCCTGCTATAACACCGCCCTAGGAAATGCGCTCTTAATCATCTGTATTTGACGGTGTGTGCAGCCATAGTCTTACCATCAAAGAACGTTTTCCTGCCAAGCTGTCGTTGTTTATTATTAGCGTTAGCGCAATGACGTACATTATCATTAGAGTGACCCACAGACACGGATGTTTTTGCAACCTTGGAGCGACATCATATAGCGTATGGTGCGCTAACAGAGAGCGACTGCACGGATAACATAGCCTGCGTGTACATAATGGGTGATTACCGGATAATGGACGGAAATTCTCTTCCATCTTTCTTGCGTGCGCCGCGTGCATCTGTCGCACGTGTATAGTATTACTCTATAGTCTTTACCATATATATACACGACTCTGCTGATCCACCACAGTGGTGCAGTGGTGACGGTGCTCGACTGCTGACCCGAAGGTCGTGGGGTCGAATCCCGGCCGCTGCGGTTGCATTTTCGATGGAAGCGAAGATGCTTGAGGCCCGTGTACTAAGGTTTAGGTGCGCGTTAAAGAACTCTCAAGCGGTCAAAATTCCCAGAGCACTCCAACGTCAAACCCCAACAATAATTATTATGACTCGATCGGCAGGGCAAAAGCCTTTGTCAGGATATTGTTTCACGGCGTCCGGCCGGAAAACTGCAGAGCAGAGCTCTCTGGAGCCCTCATTGACTTAATTGACAGTTAAGGCACTTGTACAGCGACTGGAGCTGCCGCTCTGGTTGTCGGCTGGCCCACTTGTAACTGAACCCTTGTATGTTGCGGTATTGTCCGTATGGTTACACATTAAGGCGAAAGCCTTAGATGTCTCGTCAGTCGTGAAAAGTGACCGCCTGCGTCGGAGTCAAAACGAGTTATGCAAAAAACCACCATGATGTGCTGACATCACAGGTCCCCAAAATTTGCCACGTCATCACGACGTTGCTACGACGTTAGATAACGTGACGTTACAGAGACGTCGTAATACAATTTACTAAGAAGAAAAACAGGAAGAATAAGAAGATGGCTTTCGCCTTTGCGTCGTCTTAGGCAAATGCGTTAAGGGACCGTGGGAGTTTCTCCGCACTTTCAGCTCAATGGGCTCTCTGGTCTGTTGCCGAAGTCTTGTAACGAAACCACACCTCCCGCAAAAGGCTGTGATAAGTTTAATCTCCCGGACGCGCTCGGTTACATTCCTTCCACACGGGCAGCTTTGAAGACACTATCGCAAATGAATGCAATCAAAGTTCGCGCGCAGTTTTCGATGTTACATCCTCGGTGCAATTCTACCTGGAGGACAAACAATGAACGAAACTTACACGTCACGTGCTGCGCTAGGTAAGCGACACGTGCGGTCCAGGATGTGTGCCAACCTTGGCGAGAAACGCGTCTCGAGGCAGGCTCCCTCTGAGACCTCTAAGACGGTGTCCAGCACGTTTAGGTCCTCCATTTCTCCTGTGAGAAAACACGCTATTGTGGGTCAGTATTCCGGTCCCGTTGGCACACATCTTGTCATTATGGACGTTTTCCTGATGGTGGTGCTGATACGGTACAGCCGTTGGATATGTTTGGAAAAGAATGTTCTTGCCATTAGTGTTTAAGGGCAATGCAGCGGAGGTATTCAATTTCGCATGAGCTTGCACATGTGCTCTGCACTTGGAATCGTGCTACGAATTTCGTATTAGTGCAGTAAGCGCATATCTTAAAAATTATCCCTTGTGCTTTTCGACCTTCAGTAAGCGAGAGGCCAACTTTTTGCTCTGTCTTCAAGAGTGCTGCTGCTATGCGCGTAGAACCTATGGTGTTTCACTTATACCCGCCCCGATGGCTTAGTGGCTATGACGTTGCGCTGGTAAGCACAGGATCGCGGGTTCGATTCCTAGCACTTTTATGTACGCGCTTTTATGTACGAGAAATGTAAAAACGTCCCCACGGATGCTATGATGGGATTGTGTTTCCTGAAGGTGTGCGGATGATTTGTAAAGAAGTGGCTGCTACTCTTGTACGTTTTCTGCGAGAGACAGGTTTAAGTGATGTGTGGTGAGACACTGCATAGAAAGGGTCGCTCAGGCGGGGCGATAGGCGGCCAGGTCTGCCAGGCTAACCCCACCTGTGGCAACGTCACCACCACCACCATCCGTCCACTTAGGTTGTTGCTGCACATTAAGGCCTAACCACACGTGCGCGTTGCAGCGCGTCAGCGCGTGGCTTATAGACTCGGCGCCGCGCCCTCTCCCTACGAAGAGAGAGGGCGCTCAGCTATGTGTAGCCGCTCGCCCTCTTCCTTCATAGGGAGAGGGCGCGGCGCCGAGTTTAAACGCCACGCGCTGACGCGCTGAAACTCGTACGTGTGGTCAGGCCTTGAGAGAACCCCAGCCGGTCAAACTTATTCCGAAGTCCACTATGGTGTGCCCCGTAATTGTGTCTTGTTTTAGCAAGTGTTTTGGCAAGTAGAATCCGAGAATCCAATTAATCTTATCGTGGATGAAGGTATCGGTGCGGTCCGAATTCGCAGAAGCTAAGCGCTGCTGTAAGCATGGATATGTGCAGCTTACGCTGATAAATATTCCTAGAGTGTCAAGGATCACCGCACCGATAACCCTGCACACGTGGGTTTCAGGAAGTTAAGTCGACGTCTTGACGTCACACCATGCTCGACGCGTGCGCGTTCGTTCTTTCCGTCTTTCCCATCTTTCGTGGAATGCAGACTCGCGAAACGTGCGAATGTTAGTAATGATGTCGAGAGGAAAATAATGCGGCAGGTGGTTCTACGCAGGCGCTTGGTGCTGGCGCCGCTCGGCGCGCAAAGCGAAGGGGACCGCAGTGGCACGGTCTTTGTAATCGAACCGCACGTGTGAACTAAGACAGAGTTTATTCCTGCTCAAGCAGGTATCGATTGCGGTCCGATAACCGCATAATATAGGTAGTTGAAAAAAAAAAATTTTAGGAACGCTTTCCTCGAAAGTAAACTGTAGAAAGCGTCAAGAGCAGCAAGGCAAACATTTTTTTTTACTCAGCGACGTTACTCGCAGGTCATACGTGCGATTGCATGAGAGAGAGGTAGAGAATGGAAAAGCAAGGGTAATCGCATGAGATGGAAAGATAACTTGTACCAACGCCAGACACACGGTTTCATATTAGATATTTATAAATTCAACGTAAGTTTTCGTACATGCGTCATTTTTCCATCGAAGATGCCTCCCGCGATAACTTTCTTTTCCAGGTATTGGCGCACAGTTTCCACATTCCGCTCCCGTAAAATAATTTTCACCGGTGCGAAACGTTTCACGCAGCATTGAATGCTTGAGCTGCGCGTTGCGTTAGGGCTCATACGAAGTCAGCAACGTTTGCTCGAACCTATCAAGTGTCCCTTGTCAGGAGCGTCAGTAAGCGCTTTGTTTGGCGCGCTGACCTACGTACTCACTTGACTTCGCTTATAACTGGCACACCACTCAGGGAAAGCAGCTACAGCTAATTCACCCTATCGTGCCACCTCTGTAGCCTATGTATCGCCTCGAGTCAACCGCAACGTCGAGGTATACAAGTAGCAGTTGTCAGACAAACCTTTTCTTCCATTCATACCTGCCCAAGTCTGCCGCGGTGGTGTAGCGGTTACGGTGCTCGGCTGCTGAGCCGAAGGTCGCGGGTTCGATCCCAGCCGGGACGGTTGCATTTCGATGGAGGTGAAAGGCTAGACGCCCGTGTACTGGGCGATCTCAGGGCACGTTAAAGAACACCTAGATGGTCGAAATTTCCGGAGCCCACTGCTACGACGTCCCTCATAATCATATCATGGTTTTCGGACGTTAAATCCCAGATGTTATTATTATTGTTATTATGCCTGCCAAAGACACATGTATCCGAATGGAACCACACTAACCGTCGAAGCTTAGCACGCTAGGTGTCACACTGCTAAGCTCCAGGGCGCCGGTTCGATTCCCGGCCACGGCGGCCGCATTTCTATGGGGGCGAAATGCCTTTAACGTGCACCTAAATCTAAGCACACAAGAACACTGGTGTGCTGGGATATAGGTGCACGTTAAAGGATCCCAGATGGCCGAAATTAATCCGGAGTTCTCGACTACGGCATACCTCATGATCATATCGTCATACTGACACGTCAAACCCCTGCAATTATTATTTACTAACGGAATCACCTCCCCGTCTTTGTGGCCAACAACCCCGATCTTTTCAAGCTGACATATCTTACATTGTATAATATATATGTAACCACTCCTCCTTATAATGCATCACCCCACATTTAGGTAGAAACTTAGATCTGCCAGGTTTGACGACAAACTGGTAATGATGAAGCAGTTTTCGCAATTCTCGCAAAATCACTCGCGACTCATGCCAGTTAAAGTGGTTCGTTTCGAGGTGTACAAAAGGGGTCGACCACCTCACGCGAGAGCGACTCGAGAAGATTTACCGAAGACTGATACAATTCTACGCATACGATGAAATCATAAGGACTGGTACCAGCTTAATACTGACGCTGTTCGCACAACAATCCCCGACCCCTCCCACACCGAATCCCGCCAAACTGCGGCCGAGAGGCCGTCTCTTTCCCCGAAATAGAGGTTTAAATTCGTTCGTTCCTTTCTGTAACTCCATTAGGCATAGATAGTACTTTAAATAAATAAATAAATAAATGAATAAATAAATAAAACTTAGTATCTGACAAAGGCACCATCATCGAGTATGTAATAGTATGCGTCGAGGCTCGACATTATTGCCAGCCCAGGCAAGTGTGTAAACTGTAGTGTGTTCGTGACACGAGGTCCAATAATGGGGCCAATGTCTTCTTCGTTTATGCAGTCGTCGGCGCATTCCGTGAGGTACGCGCCGGACGAGTTCTTCAGGGAGGCCGTGACCGAGATCTTCGACCAGACGGAGAGCAAGCTGCTCGTGAGCAAGCCCATGAGGGAGCTGCTGTTCGACGGCTACGAGGACGGCATATTCAAGTTCGCCAAGAGCATGGGCTTCCCGGTGCCCAGCGAACGCTTCGGCTGGTTGCACGGGGTGAGTGCGAATTACTCAGCACGATATCACGTATTTCTATTTGTACACTGCCCACTATGAGACCTTTTGAAGCGAGCCAAAACTCGTATAAACCTGTGATTTTTTCCTGTCTTTCCTGTCAATTGTGCGTCCCTTTCTTCTGTGTGTTATTCATTGACAATTTTTTTCAGCTCTCATCCTAGAAATGTCACACCAACTAGCGCAAAGTTCACGCTTCTACATCACATAAACATATTTATTGCAATATTTCTAACTTTTACACTTATCACATAAATGTCTTGATTTCAATTTTTCCAACTTTCCCATTTTCGGCACCTTATGTTTTTTGTAAAAAAGACTATTAAGCCCTTAAACCATTATTTGGCTTCCTTCAGTAGCCAGCGTTCATATTTGTTCCTCAAACGCAATATGAGGCAATTATATGTTCAGCAATTGTTGTGTGAGGGTATTTCACTATTTCACGCATACTTGAATAGAAAAATTCGAGTCGGTCCCGAGGCATGCGTTTTCGTTTAGGGCAGAGCGAGAAGCTAGAAGTGAAAGAAGAGACCTTTAAAGGGGCACTGAAAGGAAAAACGATTTTTCTAATATTAATAAATTACTCTTTCATAATTCCGGAATTACCTCGCATGCCGCGAGGAGACGCTAGCGCGAAAACGCGCAAAAAGAAAATGCCGCTGGCAACGCCACCTTCAAATTCCCGTACGAAACGCCGGACCTTGACGTCATAGGTTTTGGTGGTGTCTACCAGGTCCTACGCGGCAATCCCCGTTGCCCCCCCCCCCTCCTCCGTGCGCACGCCTATGCTCGTCACCCACTCTCACTTGCTCTCCGGAAGCGTGACGCATTCCAGTGGCAGATCGAGTGGCCCTGCTCTCAGTGCTTTGCCCCAAACTCCTCACTGCACGACGCCTCTACTCCTGTTCTCTCAATGGAATTCGCCATCAGAAGAGTTGTGATATTGTTATTATAGAATTACGTTTAATGCTAGTGATGCGACTCATACTAAATTATCTTACACATAACTCCAATCACGTTCCGAGGCTCCTGTTGGCAACACTGCCTCGTTGCACGAGGCGGTTCGTATGTTTTATGGCGCCATTCACTGTTCACAGTGAATTGCACTGTTTGATCAATCGTCCGTTTCCATTTGCCAGGTATGGTTCATTACATTTTAACAGCGAAGCTGTTTAGCATATCGTTCATTGTGAGTCGATCGCAGAAGGCTATTATCAGCTTAACGGGTACGTGCCACTGTGCGGCCTACCAGAAAACTATCATCACCATGAAAGTAGTACCTGCCACAGGAATTGGGTAAATCGCACCCCTCACCAATGTTCCACTAAAAATGAAGAAGGCAACAGTCAGCCAAAGAAATGGCTGCGAAGCGACGGCGGTGAGCCGAAGACTCCGAGTGAGTGCAAGGAGAGGGGTACGGTAAAGGGAACAGTAAAGGCAACGGCGGCTGCGAACCCGGTCGTGTCTATGAGTGTCTGTGGTTTAACTCGAACTTCTCTGCGCTGAGAATCAACGTAGAAACAAAGATCTCCTAGCTAAAGCCTAGCAACAACCTAGAAGCAACCTAGAATCTGCATTACCTAGCTAAGGCCTAGAAACAACCTAGAAGCAAGCAACCAGATTAGTCTTCAGAATCATCCAGTTTCGCTGTTTCAGGCCTTGCGCGGCTTCGTGCAAGCTTCGCCTTTTTTTTTTTTTTTTTTTTTGAATATAAAAAATAAATGGAGGAGTTTCAGCCATTGCTTTGTCCGCAACTAATTCTTGTAATTTGGTTGTTAGTGTGAAGATAGAATGAAAAGAAAGAAAGAAAGAAAGAAAGAAAGAAAGAAAGAAAGAAAGAAAGAAAGAAAGAAAGAAAGAAAGAAAGAAAGGAAGAAAGAAAGAAAGAAAGAGAAGGTGAGATCTTTCGTTCAGTGAGTTCAAAAGTTCCCGTCCTAGCAGAGCCCGTTTGTGTTTCGCGCGCACAAGTACTACGTACAATTTAGATGCCCGAATCCTGTCTGCGTAGGTTGTGCCCGCAGTTCATTGGTCTCGAGCTCAGTCGACGTCTCTCCCGGAAGTCCTTCATTGGTCCCATACTTGCCATTTAACCTTTCTCACGGCGTGGCCGCAACATTTATTGGACTCTGTCAGTATTCGCTCCCGCCTTCGCTTGCCCGCGCAGGCACAGCACGACGTGAGAACCACCGCTGCGATTCCGGTGATGCCGTGTTATTCTCAAAACTATTGCTCGGCCGCATGCGGAGTATTCGAACCAACACCTGGGATCACTCTCCGGTCTAAGCATTGACACCAACCGAATGGGGCATTAAAAAAATAGTTCGCCAACTGCCCTGTTGTATTTTTTGTGAATCTCTGGGTGGTGAACGATTTTCCTGCTGCTAGGCGCTCTCTGAAGAAAAACGGCGCACAAGAAACGCTGACAAGCAAGAGGGGGAAGACACACTGCTAGCCGAACTTGCCAATTCGAGAGGCACTCTTTGATCCTCAAAACCCGAACGAAGGTCGCGGGATCGATTCCTTGCCGCGGCGGCCGCATTTCGATGGAGGCAAATATGCTGAAGGCCCGTGTGCTTAGATTTAGGTGCACGTTAAAGTATACCCCAGGAGGCCGAAATTTCCGGGGCCCTCCACTACGGTGTCCTTCACAATCACATCCTTGGTTTTCGGACGTAAAACATCCCAACATTTATTATTATTATTGTCATCCTGAAGACCAGTTACCAAGCCGGTGTAAATCCAGTGTTAAGATGGAATCCACGAAAACGCAATGTGCGATACAATACGGGGAAACTGCGCGAAAAAAACGTGGACAAAGGAAGGAACAACAGCACAAGCGTATACAAGTTGCACAAGGCAAGCTTACCCCTGTTTACATGCAACTTCCATCGTACAAACAGGCGGAATGCACAGGAATGGCGTGCTACGAGTTGTTAGGTTGCCCTACGAGTTCAGCCGCCGTCTCGTGTTGCGGCAGCACCACCGCTGAGTCCTTCACCCCCCCCCCCCCCCCCCCCTGCACACCCTCCCACCCAAACACTCGCACACACAGCCAGCTGTGTATAGCTGTGCGCACGTATATAGGCTACGTGCCGTCGCGCGCCCGTTCGTTCCCCCCATCCACCGAATACATGTTTATGTCGGTTCCGACGACGTCTGTCATAACACGGAAGCGCAAAAAGCCGAAGGTCCGTTGGACGCATGTTGCTATGGGCCTGACAGACGTTGAACATATTAGAGGCACGAGGCGCATATTAGGGGAAACGCACACTGGCTCCTCTCGTTTCCAAATCAAGGTCGCTTACCCAATCACGCCAAGAAAAAAAATAAATAAAAAAGAGCGCAGCTGCCTGTGTCAGTGCATTCTTGGAGAGACAGGTATGCCTAGGCAGCACCAACTCGCTTTGTTCCACCCAGCGGCCGTGTTAAAGGTGTACAGAAAGTCAGTGTACAACCTGTGTACAAGTATTACAAGTACCTAGACGAAGGTTCGCACTGCATATACTCGGAGAACCGCATTAATTGGTCATGCCTCAAAATCTCCACTTCTTGGCAGCTCAAGACATGTACCATAGATCATAGCTCAAAAACTTGTGCTTCATCGGCGGTTAAAAATTCTTACTATCAGTGGGTAATATGGGAACCTACCGTTTCAATTTATTAAGTCGAAAGCCTTTAGTGTCTAATGAGACACTGGCCGCGACCTGATGTACAAAAATCCACATGATCTGAATAAAATCTGATACACCGGGTGTTTCGAGAAATGTGTTCGAAATTCTCAAAAATCAAGGAAATGCGATATTTGTTTCACGCCATCACAGTTACTCCTTCTGTAGACGCAGGCCAGGAGCCGTCGCTTCAGCGGGTGCTGTCATGTTTGTTTGACGCAAATCTTCTGGGGCAGGCTTTGGGGGGTCCTGCTAAATTCGAGAAATAGCGTCCCAAACGCAAAACCCGAACTCTGTTAGGGTCTCGCGCATGCGCAGTGGCCTCGACGCTATTTCTTTGGGGCCACAAAACGTTTGGGGCCCCAAAACGTTTGGGGCCCCTATTCGAAAACTCCCTAATATCTCGGTTTTTACGTCCCAAAACCACGATATATTTTCGAAAGCGGTGTATAGTATAGTTATTTCTGGTGACCAGTTTTTCCGCTTCACGCCGGTGCTTTTGAAAATATACGACGCTGTAGGAAGCTATAATGGTGGAACTTGAAGATGGCGTCGTTATCAGTCCTTCGGCCAAGCACCTTTTTTTTTTTTGTGTCACTTTTTCGCTAAAGCTCAGAATCTACCTGGTATTTCAGAAGTGGCCATCTTCCAATCCAACATAACGTTGTAGTGTTAGCTGCTAGGAAAAAAATAAAATAATAAACAAGAATGTCCGGTTTGTCGTAGGATTGAATGACACTTCATCGGCACTTCGCTTAAATGTTAGTTCATACCGAAATGGTGAGAAGGAAGTCCTATTCGTGACGAATCAGTCCTTATAACTTAACTTGTCGGTCTAATAATATGTAGGGTTGATTTTAATGCATGGTGTATGATTTTTTTTTAATTATTTTTGACGCAGAAAAACGACACGGATGACGGCGAGTACACCATCTTCACGGGTGCCAACGGAATGAACAACTATGGCGAGATGGACAAATTCAATGGGCTAAAGTGAGTACACGCTTGAGTAAAAAACTAAATTATATAATTTAGAGGGAAACAGGGAGTTAACAAAAAAATGAATTGATGTCTCAAATAAGAGACGCATGGGTAAATTTGTCTCAAGGTTTGGTTCCTTTAGCATTAGTCCTACTTATGTTGAGCCAAGCTCGAAATTTAGGTGACCGATCGAGCTGTTTAATTTAGAGGACCACTTTGTTCTACTTAAATGTTGTTTTTTTTTTCCTTTGTGTTGTGTGAAGCTGAAGTAAATACACTGTGCCGATTGGGTTTAGACGTCTTTGACAGGCCTAATAGTCGCATTGTAATCAACTTCAAGATGAAGTTGTGACATTGCTGGGTGTGCATGCGTATATGAATGCACATGTGTGTAGACTTGTGGGCGCAAAAAAAAAAAAAACTGTTTTTAAGTTGTGTTTGGCTGATGGAAATGTTTCTTGCATGTTTGTGCATTCTTTACATTTTGTCGCATGCGTCTAATTCTCGGCCATGACATAAAAAAACGAGCTAAAGAGACGAAATACCAGTACTCGGCGTGTTTTGCTGAGACGCCAGTCGTTTGTCTGGGATTTTAATAGAAAGCTATAGACCGCTGGTAGAAATGTTCTACATTAGAAATAAATCACCGTTGATTAATAATAATTTCAGCGGTTTTACGTTCCAAAACCACTATGTGATTATGAGAGACGTCGTAATGTAGTGTTCCGAAAATTTCGACCACCTGGGATGCTTTAACGTGCAACTAAATCTAAAGTTGATTATCATTTACTTTATTCTTGATGTCGAATTTAACAAATTTTGCCTTGTTTTTTTTTCCCCACAAATACCAGTCAGACGTCCGCCTACCATGGCTACTGCAACATGATCAATGGAACAGGTACGCTGCTTTACCTAGTACCTTGGTAAACTACTAACAAATGCTTGCGTGTGTTTATATTAATAAATATTACTGATTAAAACCGTCGAACAACCCTAGCGAAATAACGACTTACCGGCTGCTTTGTTTTTGCTTCTGTTATTCTCAGTTGGAGACATGTGGCCCCCCATTAGCCTTGGAAAAAAAGGACAACATCACTCTGTTCGTCTCCGATTTCTGTAGGTGAGTATCGGACAGCTTAAAGCGATGCTGTAGACCTATTCTATGTTTGTAAACAGCGGTAGGCGCCGTGGACATACTGAGGCGCTTGTAGCGACTTCGCGGCGCGTAGGCTCCGCCCAGCCCAAAGTTCGCCGCTGCCGGGAGGCTCCCCGACGCGCAGTTCACGCGGGAGGCTCCCCGACGCGCTGTGCTCGGAGGCAGCTTTGCAGCTGCTGTGCCAGTTGTCACGTGATCATAGAGGGCGGTGGCGAGCTTTGGGCAGGGCGGAGCCTACGCGTCGCGACGTCGCAACAAACGCCTCAGTATGTCGACGGCGCCTCCGAAGGCGGTGTCACCGGCCGTCCGGCTCATGACGTCATTGGGGAGTGCGCGCCGATTGGTGCAGGCTTGTGAGCATCCTCCTTTGAGGAGGTAATGGCGCGGTCTTCTAAAGTTGTGTCCGACTAGGAAAAAGGAACATAATGTCTCATGTGTTAATAAATATACCATTTCAGAATACCAGAAGTACCACTCTATAGACTGTTTTACGGATGGGTTTGAGTGCCGCCATGTTGGGCTGTTAACCTTAGTGTTTTGTATCTTTAACAACTAAACGAACAGTGTTACGGTAGACGCATACGCATGAAAACGGTCGGGTTGGCACATACGATGTTTCGTGGCCTTATTAAAACTCACGTCGCGATATACAGAAACAAGAAAACATCGGCTTAACAGCCCAAGATGGCGACGCCCAGCTGTCTTACAGAAAATAGTCTATAGTTGCGAGGAAAATGCCCGATAATCGAAAGAACGCGATAAAATAGAAGCACAGGTGGCGTCGTGGTCCTTGAAGTTCGCGCACCAAGTACCCGTGACGTCATAGATTTTGACGCCGTCGTGTAGGGCCTACATGAGTGTTTACCTGTAAGGAGGAATGACTTTACGATGAGAGAGTGAGATGCTTGGCATGGCAGCTATTAGGAAATGTTATCGAGTCATTGTGGCCAAAATACAAAATAAGGCAGTAGATCCGTGACGTCACATGTTCAAGTGCTGCAGTTAAAGTGCGAAATTCAATAACGAAATTTTGACCTTCATTTCTTTTTGTAGTAACGAACAACCTCGTGTAGCGATATTTGCAACAATTAACTCCGGAGTTGTGATTAATTCATCAGTGTTATGGGATATAATGCTTAAGTTTATTATATCCGTAATATCGGTTACACCTGAATGTAACGCATACTCAGCCAGGGGGGATGGTGTCGGGGTTTCTCTCCTCCCCCCCCCCCCCCCTCCGAGACATTTACATTTTTCATTTTTATGTGTATACGCCCACACACACGCAAACACACTCACGAACATGCATAATGAGGGGTCGCACCCCCCGCTCGAAAATCATTTCTGGCTACGCTTCTGACCAATCTGTATTCTACTACCGTCGTATACTCATTGTAGAGCATCGGACGCGTTATGCGAAGGTTGTAGGTCCTCTTCCTACCGACGGTAATGTTGCCTTTCCGTCCACTGTAATTCCTTTCCATGTACAGGTGCATGCCGTAATTAATACATTACAGTTAAAAACTACAAATTCTGTCGCCTATAATTTCCTTGGCTTCATTGTTGGTTTCATTAAGTTGTGTAAAACCAAGAAGCTAGCCCTTCATCCATTCCCCTTCTTCCGAGGCAAGAAAAAGCATGTGAAACATAGTTACGCGCTACAGCGCGCAGTGGAATGTGAGATCAAGGTCTCGGAGCTCTGTAGCCGACAGGGAAACGCGCTGCTCGCGAACACAAGCTATGTGTCCTTGCATCTGGCGCGCTATTCGGGACAGCTGAGTCAATGCGCGTGGCATGCATTGCACGTCTTCTACAGCGCTTTCGGGCTTGAGTCGTTACACTTGACATCAGCATGCTATGGCTCATCTTTCAGAACTCACCGTCGGAGCCCTTTTTAATATGCTGCGATGCTACAGCACTAATGCAGTGTGTGAAACCCTTTTGAAAAGTAGTTAGGCGTGGTTTAGTTCCAATTTTTTTTTCGGATATTTAACTAGCATGTTAAACAGTGTGTATGCGAGCATTGTTCTCGGCTTTCTGATACATCGACCTGCAATGCAGGTTCTGAGCGATAATCTTTTTGCTGTGTACTTTATTAGCCGCATTTAAGGAGGTATACCGTCTACTTTTCTTCCATGTAATTTGTGCTCGCAATGTTCGTAACAAAGACTACCGTTGCGCGCAATGAATCTCACAGATGAACACCAATGTCTTCTACTGGGATAATTTTTTTGAACTTCACCAGGAAACGGACAGTTGAACAGAACGATGCATAACCATCGAGCATTTAGCGGCTATCAGAAATCTGGTGGCGAAATGTTCTCAGCGCACGAATTAAACTTGAATTCTGAGAATGGCATCGCTACACGTTTGCTGCATCAAGTGCATGCTGCTTTATTTGCTGCACGTCTTTATTATTTGCGAGCCTCATAATCACTTGTGTCCCCGTGTTAACACACACGTATTCAGCGTGTAACTGGCGCGCTTCAACTTCGGCTCTTGTTCAGATAAAAATAGCCGCGGCACACATTTCAGTGCGTCCGTCGACCGCCTATCCCCATTGACGTGATGACAGTGCTGCCACCTGTGTCTCGATTTCGCGGGCATGTTGACATCGCTGTTGGTGTTCTTGTTTCTTGTGGGCGTTTTGTATGTCAAATCTCGGGCTTCTTTAGTGCAGCGACTATTTCACTTCACTGATATTTGTGCAACACGGCGTGTGACGACAGGTCTATCGTGATGGACTTTCTGGGAGACGTGGAAACTCGTGGCGTGAAGCTCCGTCGTTACTTCGCCAGTCCTCGCATGTTCAACTACAGCTCCAAGGAGAGCCGCTGCTTCTGCGAGGACACATGCCTTCCCAGCGGTGCCATCAACATATCCGCCTGTGTCCAAGGTGATTGTGACCTTTGTGACACTTCCAGCGGGTGAAGGTTTTTTTTATTTTTATTGTGACATCAATTGTGGGGACACTACGCCGTCGCCGTATGCAGGGCTCTAGTGCGATAACATCCTATCAGGCCCTGTGCGCGGTACGGTGGTCGATCGGGGAAAAGCGTGCTAAAGAAAGCACCCTCTTCGCACGCGTCGGTAGCGGATTGGATTGTGCACCTCTGAAGAACAGCATCGCAAACTGAACATGGAACATTCTTGTTCTTGTGAAATCCAGCGTTCGACGGAAACCCGTCTGGCCGGGGAAAATTCGTGGCGGAAAATAACAAGCACCGACCTATGGATAAAACAAAAATGACGCTTCGGCCCCGCTACGGGAGCCTTGTTCACGGTACTTCTTTGGGAACAAGACCCCCCGTAGTGGGGCCGACGCCGTTTTATCGCCCAATCGTTTTATCGATTGGTCGGTGCTTGTTATCTTCCGCCACTGTTGTTCATGTATCGGCGAGTTTCCGTAAGGCTCACGGGCGCCGCCATCTTGGGCTGTTAAACGAATGTTTTCTCATTTTAGTATATCGCGAAGTGAATTAATAAGGTGATGAAACGTCGAATGCACAAACCCAAGCTATTCCATGCTTATGCTTTTACCGCAGCACTTCGTTTGTCTGTTAAAGACACGAAACGGCAAAGTTAACATCCCAACACAATGGCGGCACCGAAACGCATCCGTAAAGTAGTCTAGTGTGGAAATCTGAAGCTTGTGCTCAGGCCCTGAATCACTTCCGACTTGGATCTGAAGAAATGGTTCATGCCTGTTCGAGCAGAAGGAGAGGGGCCTGATTTAAACGATTGGATTTACGCTTATCGTCCGCCGCGTCGGTACAGTGGTTGCTGGGCTGCTGACCCGAAGTTCGCCGGTTTGATCCCGGTCGCGGCGGTCGCATTTCGATGGAGCCGCAATGGTAGAGGCTCGTGCACTGCGCGATGTCAGTGCACGTTAAAGAACACCAGATGGTCGAAATGTCCTCAGCCCTCCAGTACGACGCGCCTCGTAATCTTGTCGTGGTTTTGAAAGTAAAAACGCATCAAATTATTAGTTATTACAGGATTGACGCTCTCCTCGCGCTACGACAGTTGGCGATGCTCAATGGATGAAGAGGCTCTCTTGTGATAACTGCGAAATTTTCCTATATCCGTATATACTTGTCGCTCAAACGCCTGATGCCTCACAATACAACCGAATAACGTTATAGAATTACCGTATGGGACTTAAACATGGTTATCACTTACGTCTGGGGAAATAAGATAGCTGTGCAATTTTTCTGGGCGTATTCAGAAGATGCGAATATGTGTTGTTCACACAGAAGTAGGTGAAATCTCGCGCCTAGGTCGCTGGATACCGTATTTTCATCGTTGGGCTCTATAGAGATAGTCATTGATCGGAGCTATGTTAACAGGAACCTTTAGCCTGCGCAAATATTATGTTAAAGATTTCGTCACCAAAGACCCGTGTAGATAAATTCATGGTAATACATGATCATGTGCCAAATCATAGAGTAAGGGAAGGGGTTTGAGAATAACACTGGTGTTAGTCGTGTGGGCTCCATTACGTCGTTGATAAAAGGTGTCTTCATGCGTAACAAACTGCTATACCACAAGCAAGTGTCACAACGGGTGATGACTAGCTCAGGCCGTGTGGAATTTCGAGAACGCTTTACCCCAAAAACCCTTATTGTGGCTCATCATCTTCAAGCCTATAGTGCAGTCTTGGAAGTTCTACAACTTTGTCGTCCACCTGCAGGATCACCGGTCATCATCACTTTTCCGCACTACCTGCACGCACATCCCATCTACCAGCAGGGTGTCGGAAGGAATCAGGCCAGACCCGAAGCATCATCAGATGTTCTTGGACATTGAGCCGGTGAGTGAGCAATGTTTCTTCTTGTGGCATTGAAGTTATAAACGTCAGACCAAATGTAACGCAGTTCCGTTTGTTAGCTTGGATACAGGGCACTCTGGAAGATTGCTCAGCGTTCTTGCTTTCTCCTTTTTTTTTCAGAAAATGGGCATTACCGTGAACGCAGCGGCGAAATTTCAAGTCAACGTCTGGATCGAAAACATTCCTGAGATTCCGTAAGAGTGATATTTTCCAATGATCAAGACTCTTTGCGAACGCATTGAGTATTGAAATTTCTGCACGTTCAATGTCGTGAAATCCCCGGCATAAGCACTAATGTGCCAGGACACTTTTTCATATAAGTGACCACGTTTTTGTGTTTTGATATAAATCTACTAGCGGTGACGCCCCCCAACGTATTTTGGGATTTGATATTGTCATTCGCCCACACTTATATGCCACAATACCCGGACAACGTGACGCTTGTTCAAGCTCTTCTGACTCACTTAAGTGCACTCTCACGCTATTGAAACTGTACTCAGTCCGCGTATGATCTTGACGTGCGTAGGCGTGCTCGCAGACGGGGCACGGGTAGCGGCCGCACCCCCTAATCACAAAAGGGGCGGGGGGGGGGGGGGCATTTTAGTTTTATATGTCAAGTAAGTCTGACCTGCTTGAACATTGTCTAATGTGCGGTGTTATGGCCACGCAAGCTTTTGACAGTAATGACAGTCAAAGAACACTGATGTTGCATTAGGGGTCCTCGGCTGCCGCCGCAGGACATGCGCTGCGGGACATGATATGATGGTAGCGTCCGGTGGGTTCAGGGATCGTTGATCAAAATGACCTAAAGCTCCTTTTAGTTATTTTAAGCTGTTTGAGGCATATTTCTGCAACAGTATCCCGGATTTGTAAGCGCCAGTTGTTGCTTGATGTGTATCTAGCAGCATTGATAAGGCCATAACAGAAGGATGGCAGCCGCTGACTTCCATTACCATAAATGCAAATTACTTCCGGGTGAAGCATTTCGCTTCGGGCCCGCATACATTGACCACCTCTCGCAAATAAATTCTGACCAGGCAGCAAGTAAATACCAACACATCCTTCACAGCAAGCAATGTCAACTCCTGCGTCGACAGTCTGGTTTGAACCGTGGCACCCGCACAGAACTTTGTCATTACTACGTACGCGAAGGAAGAGGCGTATATTCCAGAAAAGAAAAGTAGCATGATAGGGATTGGAAGAAATGCCCGACGGTGGGTCGGAAGTCGTTTGATCTTACAGTATTCACGGACTGAGACGCGAAAATTCAGAGCTAAATAATGCACGTACTATCGGCGTCAAATGAAACGCGAACAGCGGCAAGCATTAGACATGGTATAGTGCGCGCCGTCCATTCGTCACCGCCGACAGGCGCGCAGCAGTCCGGTTTGGCAGCACTGCGCATGTTCAGGGTGATGAGTGGACGGCGCGCACTATGCCATTGCTAATGCTTACCGCTGTTCGTGTTTCACTTGACGCCGATAGTACTTTAGCTTCCAGCGGCTACGCGGTTCGTCTCATATGGGCATAATTTTGACTAGAACACTTACACCAGAACCTATATTACCTTCATCTGCCATATTTGCAGCGTCATGACGCAGTTATCACGAGCTGCTCTTAGCAGTCGTTATTCTTTAAAAAAAAGACGAAAAACAAAACAATGTCGAGTTTCAATCCTTGAGTACTGTACACTGTACGGAATAAGAAATCTGAGCAAGGAAAAAAATCACGCCTGATCCACGAAGTGAATGATGATGAGTGGGCGAAGTTCCGGAGGTAATCTGGTAAACCGTCAATCCTCCGTAAATTTTGCCCACTCGATCATCATACAAAGACCTGACACACAAACGCGGGGGGTGTGGTGTGATTATACATACAGTATATACACAATGTTTCATTATTTACATATTGATAAAGTATATACGCAATGTTTTACTATTTACATATGGGGTAGATGATGATTTTCTTCAAGAGCTCTACGGACCACAAGGAGGGGGTTCCCCTGATTTTGTTTTCCTCATATATGACGTTAAGCTCAGGGGAACGTTTGTTGTCGGCGTTGCCGTTTTGCCTTTCGAGGGCGAGAGCGCGTTCACGATCGTTTTCATCCATGGCAGAAAGAGAATGTGTGGTCTGGAACGCGCTTATTCTTCATGGTCATCAGCGCCATCGTCATCGTTATCACGTGTAGTGGGTACATTCCACTATACGGTGGCTACGACGCGACGCCGGACTAGCCTATGCCCTAAGGAGCTTCGCCCCTAAAACAGAACGACTCATTGACGGCCTGACCGCCTGGCTAGAACCGTTATTATCGAACCATGTGCCGCCGCCTGGCTGACCGTGCAAAACGTGAACTAGTGGTGGCTCCCAGAAATAGCAGCAGAACGAAGCGCCCGAAGGGAATGGAGCGCTCGCTTCCTGCTCGCGAGGCGTCTGGCTGGCTGGGCGAAGACAGAAGCTGGTCTGTTGGCCACTCCTCCTCGCGGCGTTTAGCTGGCTAGTTCAGCGTCTATAACAATATTGTATAAGCACAATTTAGTATGAGATCCGCTAATGACATCATGCAGTCATATTGAGCGAGTTTCTACTCTTGCGTTGCACTTTTGAGTTTCTACACCCACGTTAACTTTCATTATTTCAGCCACCGTTTGTAGATAAAGGTCTTCTATATATACCCACGAAATTCCGGAAAAATTAGTGTATCTTGTATCATTTCCGAGGAAATATCGTCTGTTTTCCTCCGACAAAAAAAAAAAAAAAAAAAAAAAAAAAAAAAAAAAAAAAAAAAAAAAGAAAGAGCTCGCTTTCGGGCAAAAAAAAAAAAAAAGTTATGGTTAAACCTTTCTTGTGGCTTGCAGTTTAACTTCATTACTGCCGCGGAGACTTTGTAGCGGTGGCTTTGTAACCCAGCACCGAAGCAGCTTAACGAAGACCAACACGATGTCACTCCGACAAGCTGATATCCCTTTATGTCGAGGAGGAATTGACAGCACAGCAGGCCACCTTTGAACAAACGCCATGTAGCCCGACGTGCGAAAGTCCTATAGAGAGACCTTGCAAGCCTTTACCTTACATTTTTTCTCCTTCTCCCAGCGTAAGCGTAGCCAACCAGACGCTTACCTGCTTAACATTTTGATTTTCTACGTTTCTGTTCTTCTCCTCCTGTTCTACACTTCTCCACATCTGAGCCTAATAATAAGGTACTCTTTTCTGTGCCTGTGGACGTCCCTGTGTGCTGTACTGATGTCGTAGCATTTAATATAAGCTCCTGCGAGCTGCTTGTTTTGTATCTTGCAATGCTTTGATGCATTCTGTGCGTCATCACGTCGACGCGCCCCTTTCCAACAAGGTAGTCACTGAAGTTGGAAGTGTTTTTAAACAATAGCGGAATGTTATACAATGTAGAGATTCTGAATCTATTAACGTTAATTCAAGCGCGAACTATTCCGGAAATACTCCACTGCGATGGATCTAGCACAATGACTTTTTCATCAGTCATTCGCTCTTCTGAAAAAACTCAGCGACGTATGTTAGTCTTTTGTTATGCAAACAGTACAAAGAATCCCATTTTGAAAGAATATTATAACAACCCACTTTCTTCTAGAATGTTCATAGTACCAGTCCGTAACTCGAGACAAGTTTCCATATATGACATCATCATCAGTAGTTTCCCGATATCATCAGTTTCCCGATATGACAATGCCTCTGGGAAAAAACTTGTTCGCTTCCACACCGTTAAGGTTTTGGATCTATTGCCACTTACAATAATAACTACCAGAACTTTCAAGTTATATTGTAAGCGATTTTATCTAGATTACCAAAACAGTCGCGAGGGATCTACAGGAACGCTTTGATAGAAATATCTTTTTATAATTTTCACTTGAAGGCTCATAAGCAATTATTAACTGAATTATCAGTGATTCATTTTTTTTATACATCTCACGTTGGTTTTTCTTTTGTATACATTGAGTTAAGTTCATTCCCTTCTAACGATGCAGTTTGTCTTGAACCGGCTGCTAGTTTTTTTGGTAATCGGTTTAAATATCATGTACAATTTCTCTGTCTGGAATTACTTAAACCCCCTGAACGATTTCTCCAATTTATTTACAACTGCACCTACATTTGTGTTCGTGGCATGATTTAAACTAAAAAACATGCATGTTTGATTGTATTCCATTCCGCTAAATTGGCTGCCGAGCGAATACAGATCGAAGTTTCCCGTAATTGCGCGTTTTTGCGCAAGTCTTTTTTTTATTATTTTCTAATAGACGAACCTACTCCAATAAGTTCCAGCATTTCTTAATGTATTGCCTTTGTCTTATTTTTCAGATTCTTCGAAGACATCCACGAACGGCGTTTCTATCCCGTGTTTTGGTTTGAGAATGTGAGTTCCCCGCTGTTCGTCTTTCTCGATAGTCCTGCTTTGTCGATTTATAGTATACGACAGATGCGCGGATGCGACAACATTTGATTTCGGCGAACAGGTTTACTCGTTATTATAGTGCAGCGCGGCAGGGACGGTAACAAGGGTCATAAAATACATCACGAGTGACGAGATAAAGATTGCTCCATTGCGATAGCAGTTCTCGGAACACTCCTACCTAAAGTTTGCCGTCGCGATCACCGTGACGTTCCGTGTAAAGTCCAAGTACGATACGATCCAGCCGCACTTCGAAGAGAGATCCTTGACTGGAGAGTGCGAAGAAAAGAAGGTATGAGTAGAGGAGTAACCTCCTTTAAGCGGAGGACACCACAACCTTAACGCGCATGGTACACTGTGGGATCGAAGGAAAAAACGCGAATTAGCGCACCATCTTGAAGCGCCAGACAGTGAAGGGATTGAGGGGAGTGCGCCGTAGAGGTGGGAGAAGATCAGTTCGTGGGGAATATGGGGGGAGAGACATAGGCGTGCGCACGAGGGAGGCAGAGGGGGGCGGCCGCCCCCCCCCCCCTAGTCACCTAAGGGAGGGGGGCGCAAAGTCTGCCCCATACATTGACTTAATAGGGAGGGGGGGCGCTGCGACAAACCTTCGCCCCCCTCCTGCCCCCCCCTGAAGGGGAACCCTGCGCACGCCTATGGGGAGGGAGACTATCAAAGGTGTGTGCACCGTAGCGGCCTGAGGTGAGCACGCGCGGTATCGGAGGGGGGGCAGGGCGAGCGCGCGTCACTTCCCCTAGTCTGTTCGTCCTTGCAACGATGGTCGTAAAACGCGGTGCCCTGTCTCGCAAGTATAATCTGTGGTGGTTCAATAGGCTGAGCAAGCCGACAGGGCAGGTTAGTTCGTGTGTGCTGCGACCGTGCGCCTAATGTTGAAACTCACGTAATCTCAAAAGTGAGAAGCGACACTATGTGTTTGCTCACTTCTGTTGGCGCTGCTGATCTCGCCATTGCCGGGAAAGTCGCCATTGCCGGGAAAGTCGGTGTTTGCGGTCACAAAGTGAGATGTGGTCGTGTTCGCCTTTTGTGCGGGAGACCTTGTTCCTTAATTCGACTAATAACTGAATGTTTAGTGCCGCACACTGGACAGGTAAAATTACATGCAATATCTGCATTGTACATTAATTTGCTATTGCTTCTATTTTGTTTTGCGTTTCGTGCGAGAAAGCGTGACGTTTTTATCGCACTATGACCTCTAATCTCGTGGGAAGAATTTCGCTATATCGCACATCAAGACCAGATGCTGAGATCACATATATAGGTATGCACATCAAAACAGGAAAAAAGACTGTCCGTCAAGGTGATGGTTATACAGTGCCATCTTTTAATATAGAAATCAAAACGGAATGGATACACAGCACAGATAGCGCCTACAAAACACAAGGGTTCACTTAATTCTTGTGGTCGTGCCTGGTATAACCGTTCAGCAATGGATAGCAAACAGCCGATAAACATCGCAAGGGTGGAGCTTTAGTCTTAGTAGAAACAAGACGCTCACATAATCGCTTGTGTGCGTTTGACTTCGGTTTGTTTTCCCGATGTTTATGCGATCACCCACGCCCTATCTCCTTTACCGGTGTATGTTCAACAAAAGCCTTAGAATCTTTAATGTTGGCAGGTTAGAAAGTGGCAATTCTAGAAAAGTGCAATGTACAATGTACACGAAGGTTCTCCAACGGAGAAATATGGTCATGTAACCAGACCGTCAGCTTGAAGCCTGCGTAGGAAATCTGTACCAGATTTCTGGAACATATCGCTGTTGAAGAAAGAACTTGTGCGGTACAGGGATCACACACGCACTTATAACTAGCAAAGATTACTCTACGATGACTATCTTTGCTCTACCATGACAATTTTTCCTTTCGTGCTGTACTAATGTTTCCTCTCAGTTTCGAATACAGCTGATGTGCGCGTTGGCTAAGTGTACACCACGCGTATTATTGCAAAGCTACAAAGGAAGTTCATGCATTTTCCTCTGTAAGACAAAAAATCAATTTAATTTTTGGGTTTTGTGTGCCATAGCCATCGTATGATTATGAGACATCCCGCAGTGGAGGACTCTGGACTACGTTTGTCTGCCTGGGGTTCTTAAACGTGCACCTAAATTTATGCATAAGTGTAGGTAATTTTATTTTCTATTTGGCTGCCGTTATAATGCCGCCGCTGTTGCAGAGATTGAAATCGCACTCTCGAGAAGCGCTGCAGCTTACCTGCTAATCTACCATGGCTGGTTTCTCGAAAAAGGAAGGCTTCCCAGTTTAAGAAAAAAATAGTGTCAGACCGCTGATCGGGTTCGGGTCAACTCGGGGAGGTGACTCTATCACGAACATTTGTTACGCTATTATGATGTCTTCCATGCTGCGGAAATGTTTGTATATATATATATATATATATATATATATATATATATATATATATATATATATATATATATATATATATATATATATATATATATATATATATATATATGTGTGTGTGTGTGTGTGTGTGTGTGTGTGTGTGTGTGTGTGTGTGTGTGTGTGTGTGTGTGTGTGTGTGTGTGTGTGTGTGTGTGTACCAAACCTATATTGTTGCCTTGTATCCTTAATGGCTATTGGTTCACATTCGCAGCTTGCGTCGGCCGACAAGCACATGCTGTCTAGGTTGCGCCTCGTGACGGAAGAACTTCCACAATATGTCACGGTTGGCGCTTTCGGCGCTGTCATCATCGGCGGTATCATCCTCCTGGCGACGCTAGTGTATGCCATAAGATACACGAAGAAGCCGGTGAGTACTCACGTCCGTTTTAATATTTTTCGATTCCATGATACACTTCGACGAGGTGCATCTTGAGGCAGGAGATCTTTGTGCATGACATGAGCGGGCGGCATTAGTAAAAACAGAGTGTTCGAGTACGGTGGAGGTTTTTGAGGCTTGCTTTACCGTATAGCAATGATCAAGCGACAGGAAAGTAGCTTGCGCATCCACGGCGTTTCGGAAAAAAATTGAACCTGTCTTCATATCGAAGAAATTTCACTTGCTTTGACGAAAACTCATGAGCAACTGTAACTGGTGAACAGTGACTGATCCATACAAGCGCGCGCCAAAGAAACGAGCTTGTCGTGTTGACGCGGTACTGTTAGGATGGTGGTTGTTGTTTCAAAAGAGCTCTCTTCCTCTCAATTCGCCATGTGAGATGGTAGTGCGTTTTCCCTTGCTCATGTTTAATCGCGCTCTTCGGGGATCAAGTCTTGCGCAGGAATCTGCGGTATGCCCTTGAATCGCAAGCTCAAACATTTTTTTCAGTGCGCAGAGATCTTACATCGTCACAAATATGAACCAAGCATCTCAGTGATATATAGTACAGCCGTTACATGATGCTGTAGCCCAGTGGTATTCGGGTTTCCTTAGGGCGCTAATAAACTTTCGTAATACGCAGTGCCAGAGCACGGGGCCTTCGCAATAACCGGTGAAATGATTAGAATGACAGAAAAGCTGAGCTAGTTGGTAAGGATTCACGATAGAAGATGGTAGGCGTGCAAGCACGGACACAAGACAGAAGTAAGGACAACACATGAGTTGTCCTGACCTGTCTTGTGTCCTTGTTTGTACGCCTTCCGTCTTTCATCACGTTCGAGTGACTCAAGGACAGTATGTATATACCTCTTGTACATGGGCTGCAGCGGTATCGTGTATATAGAGAATCTATGTATGAACTGAATTCACGTCTACACTGCCGATTTCACGAGCCTTCAGCGCCCGTGTAATTTAGACTGTACTTTGGAAATGCGACGCTGGGTTGTAGCTCCTGTACAAGCGCAACAAGTGTACCCACAAGTGTATGGGCTGTGTTGTCTGTAGCTCGTTCCCCCCCCCGTTTTTCTCGTAGCCCAAGTAGAATATCGGAGAAGGCGATGGCTCACGTACGAACTCGGGGAACAGTAAGTACAACGTCGTGCATAAAAAAAAAAAAAAGGCGAAGCCATCTCCCTGCCAGCCTTGTCAACGTCGCTTCTCGCACGAACTTTCGTCTTGAATGTTTGTAGCCAGAAATCTTCCTCACTTCCTGTGGCTGCCGTCGCCAGTATCTCCATTTACTATTTTTTCCCTGTACCCTTCTAGACTGTCGGCCTTGTATTAGATCTTTGTTTCCTTCGCAGACTTCTTTTCTTACTCAGCCATGTACTATCGCTCTCAGTATGAGCTACACCACGCGAGCGCATGGCCCAGTGCACTGCAAGGTTGTACAGTGGCGCCTATCGTGGCATATTTTAGAATTATTGGGAGAGAGTTTGGTGTTCCTGTGAGCGCATCACTCCCAATTGCTTGCTTTCATCCTCGACTTTCTTTATTTGAAGGAACGTTTTGCCATTTATTTAGCTTTACTGAAGAAAAATTAGAAGTTTGTGTATCAAGCCGCGGGGCAGTTATCATTTTCGAAGCTGATATCACGATATGGCAAAACGAGGGCGAGCGTGAAAGCAAGGGAAGGTGATGCGCACTCAAAGGAACAGCTAAACACTCCGCTGATAACTCGAAAATATGTCACGATCGGCGCCACTGTACAACATAACAGTGCGCTTGGCCACGCGCTCCCGCGGTGTAGATCATACTGAGCGCGATAGTACATGAAGCGTTTATTAGTTTGTAGCCATGAACTTCGACAGTAGATGAAGATCACTGCGGTGAATGATAGGACATGAACAGCAATAGGGTGGAAACTTAATCCTCTTACCTCAATTAGCTCTGTCAACTTAATTGGGCTAACTATATGATTTGAACTGTTTCGAGTAACGAAAAGTTGATACAAGCGACTTGGGAACGCCCTTTCCGTAGAGAGAGAGAGAGAAGGAATATAGGAAAGGTAGGGAGGTTAACCAGACTGCGTCCAGGTTTGCTACCCTACACATGGGGAGGGGAATCAGCGAGTAACATGGAGATTGGCGGTTTCCCTGCCGTTCTGATGTTCGCCGATGTCCGTCGTTGAAATCCTAGGGCGCTTTGCGAGAATCTTGTAAGAATACAAGGGAAAGAAAATGCGAAGTTCTCCTCGGGGATTTGAGCTCAATTTGAGCTGGACAAAGTGGTGTGTGGCCATTTCGTTAAAGTGGTTGACCGACGCGTTGCGCTGGAGCGCGTTTCTGTAAAGCCAGCACCTTTGTGAAAGAATACAGACAAACTCAGTGGTATTATGAGGAAGGTAGGATCGAAGACGGCAGAAAGAAAGAATCCTGTTTCTTTGTATGTTTCCCCTAACCGCCACCTTACATAAACGAAAAGTGCTGAGACTTAGTGAGCGTGGACTTCAGCTCCTTTTCACAATGAGAATAACTACTGCCACCAATACCGCAAATAATATGGCGTAATATGGTCGCTGATAACGTCACCGCTTTGCAATGTGTCAAAATTGTAGCTTTTTGGAGCGGCACTGTCAGCATTTGACTTACAGCGCGAGAACACAAAGACAAGAAAGAAGACACACCGCGCAGCGCAGTGTGTCGTCTTTCTTGTCTTCGTGTCGATCGCGCTGTAAGTGTACTGTTATGGACTTCCAAAAAAGCCCGAGCCTCGACCTTCGTCTTCTGTCAGCCGGACGGTTTCTTAATTAAGAGCGTCACTTGAATAATGCCCTGAAGAACACCCAAATGCCCAATCTTCGTGCTCCTGGTGGGTGTGCTGGTGGCTGAACGCCAAGCACTTATTTCATTGTGACCATGACTCCTGCAGTCGTAGTCTAGGGCACTTCTAGCTCCTGATACCTGAATACTCCGGAAGGTAAAGAGCACGTAGAAGCAAGGTTTGGGATTTAGTTAGTTGATAATCTGTCTTCAAAAAAAAAAAAAACAGCGCAGGAGCTGACAACGGACTGAGAAGAGAGCAAAGACTTCGTTCCCTTTCTTGTCCGTTGTCCGCTCCTGCACTGTTTGTTGAAGGCCGTATAGAAGACGGGTACATCTGAATATCAATGGCGCATCACAGACGCAGACAAAGAGCACGTAAAAAAGGACGTCCACCGTATTAGCCATTGTTTCAGCATATAGGACAGTTAGTCGAGACAGGAGGACCCACTTGCTGCCCGCCTGCCAGACAAGCCAGTCCGGTCCGAGCGTGCATAGCGCGCAGTTCATGAGCGTCGCGTGCCAAGTCGCGGGCGTGCCGTTACAGAAATAACAGGCGACGCGTTGAGAGCAGAAAAGGCGTCGGAATGCGCCGTTGTGCGCCGAATACCCTTCCGCGAGACGAGCGTCCACTGTCTGCGGAGCGCCGCCGGCGAGACTGAAAGAGCGGAAATGTCTGAGACGGCGGCGACGATGCGTTTATTGTGGACCAGGCGCTGCCGTTGTCTGGGCCGCCGGAATGGTGTATCGCCAGCCTATCCTACGGTGGTGCGGCGCTTTTATAGGATTAGCTTAAAGGATGCATTAAAACCAGCATATATCAAACTCACAAAAATATGGAAATTAGTTCGATATACCGTATAGTTCGATGTAAAAGTTTAATGAAATTTGCCGTATTTTCAACAAAAAGTTTTGGTGCGCAAGTTGGCTTCACGGCAATGCTTTACGGTAATGCAGAAAAACTGGCTTTACGGCACTAGTTTATATTATTTTATTTTATTATTATTATTATTATTATTATTATTATTATTATTATTATTATTATTATTATTATTATTATTATTATTAGTAGTAGTAGTAGTAGTAGTAGTAGTAGTAGTAGTAGTAGTATTTTGTAGTTTTGACTATTTTCGCGGTTTGTAGTTGGGGGTGCGTGTTTTATGCAGGGACGCGGGTTATACACGATAAAAATATTATCGATGAAAACAGGGCATCAACATCTTCATGCGCAGCTGTGCGTTACTCGTTCGGGTGCCGGAAGCCCTATCCCGCCTTAGGCCCTGATGTCGGCATTGTTGTTCAATGTTGCACTTGGCGCGCTTCTTGGGATGCTGTACGCAGTGACGTCATCAGACTTCTCTTCACCACGTTGCACACGAGTCATGGCATGTGGTACATTTCTACACGCTCTCAACGACCTGCTCCTAATCCACACCGCTCTGTCAAATGCCTGCGGGCATTTCTGTTAGGAAAGGACAGTGGTTTTTGAGTAAAAGCCAACTTCTTCGGGCGTTGCACACTGCCCGCGATGTTCAACGTACCAAGGGTCCCGGCTGCTTTTGTTCGATGTAGCCATAGATTTTCGTATGCATTGATGTTAAGGCGTCGGCGTGTTCAAAAATAGTTCGATATAAAGGATAATTCGATTTATCCGAGTTGGAATAGTCGGGTTTGTCTGAATGAAGAAACGAGAAATATTGAAACGATATGAGAAGTGATCGTTATCTTTAATTATGGCTTATAAATAACGAAGAAAATTTGCAATGAATTTCCTTTAGGAAATATTCCCGAAGGGCAGAGGTGTAGTACTGCACATGTATTGTTCAGAGGCGTAGCCAGAATTTTTTTCTAGGAGGGGGGGGGGGGGGAGTCAACGATACTTTGTGCGTGCGTTTTTGTGTGTGCGTGCATATATATACAAGCAAAATAGAAAATTTTCGTGGGGGGGTATGAAACCCCCCTCACCCCCCCTGACTACGTCAATGGTATTGTTTTATTCCCATTTTATAAGAAGGAGGACCTACATTACCCAATAGTTAGCCAGCGGTAATCGGTGCTGATATATATGCGATTAAATACGGTAGACTTCACTGATCTACAGACCCATTTCTTTGTTGTGTTAATTATAGCGAGCTGTTCGCATATTTGAAGTATAGATCATGTAGAACAAGATCTATTTGCTGTGCTACATCTTTTGACTCTTTTTCTCCAGCTTTTGCCTTGTATAAAGAGAGCATGCAGTGCATGGGAAGTTGCATGCTTCAGGCATGCTTACGGAAGTACCGCGAACTCTGCACTGAAAATTCTTATCTTTATTTCGCTGCTGCGCTTCAGCACATCTCGTATGTTTTTATAGCGCGCTGCCGAAGTTCACTGCAAGTTACGGCTTAAACAACATTGCATTTATAAAATGTTCTGGAACATCACAAGCTCAATTAAAAGGTTTTACGTTGTGCGGGATGGAAGTTATGTATGAGATAAAATCAAATCTGGATATGCCAAGAATTACGGTTAAACATCTATGATCTTCGTATAAGCAAAATGTGTGATTTGGTACCACTTTTTAAAAGTTTTGACTGGCACGTACGTAAATTGGATGCTCGCGTTGCTGGGATAAAGAAAAGGAGTCTAAACTATGTCATATATAGATAGGGTGTTTGAATGGAAACTGAGTAATAAAACCAGTTATAAATCTTGTAATTGGCTATAAAATTATGAAAATCGCGTTTATGAGCTCGTATGGCCATCGAGATACCTATTTGATCACTTTGTAGTTTTTGACAAGAGTTACAATTAATATAACACGTTTTTAACTGGCCGGTCGACTCTCAATGAGACCCTTGACCCCAACAGGTGAAGCTCTGAAATCTTATCCAGAAGAAATGTCCCATTGAATGTCATTTAAAATAAGGCAGGATGTCTGTAACCTATAGTCGGAGTGTCGTAATAGATATCGTTTGCATAACTGGCTGACCTAATTCATTTTCGCCTTGTTTTTTTTTCCCCGCGTACAGAAACCTGTGCAACCTACATACATTCCAGTGCGTGTGCTCAAGTGAGCCAGAAGCGGCGACCTGTTCGCAAGGAAAGAACACGGAGCTACTTTTTCACCTCCGCGGAAGGTCACCGGTTCGATCGCTCACGACCGTTCCTATATATACAAGCCGTGCAGCTTGTTGACGGGAGAACTACGCATGCGCACGGACTCTGTTCTCAGCAGACGAAGGCTTCTTCCGTTTTTGCAGACATTGTTTCTATCCGAAGGAGTGTCTCATTTAAGCCCTCCGGACAATTTACACACACACGCGCGCGCGACCACCCTGTGATCACCACGTCAGCATTCCCATAACATTTGTTCCTTCTTGCTGGAAAACTTTGAACCCGCGCGCCAGGAGTGTTGTGAAGGTTCTTGGTGCGTGGGAGCCGAAGACCAATGAGGAGAGCTCGGCTTCTTCAACAGTCCTTTGTCAACGTGAGCGTATCGAGGCTGCTTGAGTGCTGACAAGTGCGCGTTGCGCCGGACGCAGCGTGTTGTCGTCACTTCCGGCCGAAGGCAGGAACTGACGCCGGAGGAATAGGTTAACCAATGGGAAGACAGCAACGAAAGCGTGTTGGATCGAGGCGGTTTGTGAATGCTCAATACGTTGTTGTGAATTGTGTGTTTGTGTGCGTTTGTATGTATCCACATTTTTATACCGAATCGCTCATGTTTGTTTTATTCTTTACACCGTCGTCGTACCCACGGTGTACATCTTGCACCATGGTCATACCGTAGCGCGTAGATGAGCGGAGATTTTTTGTAACATCGGGGCTAACGATGTGTGAATGTCTAGTCGATGTCGTTCGCTATAGGGGGGGAAAAACTGAGAGAAAAGCAGATGCGTATCTGCGTTTCTTTAAATTGCTTTTTTTTTTTGCGATGCTTTTGGCATTCCGCGGTTACTTGTGAAGGGTGTTGTTTCCCGTGTCAACATGTGTAAGCGGGCCATTGGTATTGGCTGCATGACCAATACAACAAACTGAGATTTTTGTATTTCACTGGTCACTGAAAGTTGAACGTGTGTGCTATTCTTTTTTTTTCGCGCTTTTTGCTTTTGTGTTTTGAGAAGGCCATCTCTAGAGAATCAAGCTTTTTTCTCTTAAAAAATAAACAAAGCAACGCAACCCTACACAAAACCAACAAAATAGATCATCCTCTTATTATTACCAGCTTCGTACTTTTCGTATTCAAGTGATCAGCTACAGCTAAAATTAATCTTCACTCGTGCTACAGTTATGCCCTTGATGTGATCAGGCTTCATATCTATTTTTATCGTGCGAACTACGCTAGCCAATGATCAAATAGCAAGGTTTGAAAATGTTAGTCTGGTTGGATATCTTCCACGCACATGGTGCCACCCACCATTCCCGGTTTTATTAAGTTCCTTAAGAGAATTGTACATACAGATCAGTTTATGACAACGCATATTCATCGTGCGAAATTTATTTTCGTGCAACGCCGGTGTTTAGGTTATTTTCATGAATTACAGATTTGCAGCTATGAATGAGATTACCGTATCGTCCCCCCTAGTACCCTGACTTATCCGGTGCTTCTGTCAACAGCCGTCATTTTAAACTGTGAGCAATGACGCAAACACACCAAGCAATACAACTGTGTTTATGTATATTTATACATATGGATATACACCCAGAATGACAAAGAATTCTTTTATAGCTTCTATTTCCTCATACAAAGCAACGTTTCGGCTAGCTATTGACGCAGGAATGCCGCGATTGGCGGCTTTCGTGAAATTCAATGTGAAGCAACGACAACTCCATTTGAGTCTAAAAGCTGGCGCATGTGGTTGATTTGGCGTGCCTCATGCCTACCCTTAGATAAGATATGGCATTTACAAACGGGTACTATGTTGTATAGTAGGAACGAGTTTCCCTTTTCTTTCCCTTTTATTTTGTTATTTTCTAGACTTTGAGCTCGAGTACCTAGCGATCAAGTAGCAAAGAAATGTAAACGTGTGCTCGGGGAAGTGCTACTTCCTCTAATTCACGGGAGGCGTTTCTTCAAACGTCTGCTTATTGTAACAAATGCGTTTGCCTATCGCAGGCGCACCTTTCGGTAAAGCGGCAAGTGCTACTTCAGCCTATGCATCAATATCTTTTGCGTTGAAAATGTCACCGGCATTTGTAGACTCAAAATGTTGATTGGGAATCAAATTCAGCGTTTAGAAAAAACTTTCTTTTTCCCTGCTTTCTGCATACACGGCAAATCAGGACCGCGTGCCCAAAAAATCCGTGTTCCTTGTAAGATAACGCTGATTTAGCAGTAAGTGCCATCTTATTGGAAAGTTGAACATATTATTGGCGAATTGCGGCCAGTCATTGACGTGGTAAACTTGCTTATTAAAGGATTTGTGAACACGGTCCCAGAACTAATTTTTCTTGATAATCTTTCAATTATTTTTCTGCAGAATGTTGCAGGTCAAATCAGAAGGTTGTACGGAAGGTTCAAAGTTGGTTGGAATTTTTCTCTTGAGAAGCCAATGCTAGCGCTAGAGGTGCGCTTGAATACCAGGCGAGAAATTTCACAGGTGGCTCGTGCTTGTACTGCGAAAAACGGAGAACAGAACAGAAAAGCAAGGGCTGAAGATTCATTGGTTGCGATGACAGGCACTAAAGCTGCGAAAACTGCTTTAAAGCGGTGCTACTACCTGTATTTGTTTTCTTGCTGCAAAAATCTTTTCAGCGCAGTCGTGTGTCAAGTATTATGTGGCACCCTTCTCTCGTACTTTCTTTAAAGGCAAACGTTTAATTCTGCCGTTCCGCGATCACGGCAAACTTATGTAGCCCAGTGAAGTAGAGAAGCCTACTCTGCTCACTGTTTCGAACACTTTCTCGACCTTTCGCTATTCACAACCAGTCATCCGCTATGCATCTATTTCTTACCGAAGCCGCGTTGTTCCATGCGTTTTCGTGAGGGCGACCGAGAACAATTGCGACGCTTTAAGAACTCACTCTATTACTTTTGTTCTTGTTTTTGCGGTAATATAGCAGGGGGCACGTAGTTACGGGCAGTACTCGTTTCTACTAACAACTGAAATGAAACACATTGACGACAGTTGCCTCAAACACTCCACAACGAATCATTCGAACAAACCGAACATGTGATCTAAACGAGCATAGCACTTATACGTAAGCCCAGTAAAGGCGCGATAATCGTACGATGGCCCCAATTTATTCGAAATCATCTATTCGCCTGGCGAAGCCTTCCTCAACGACTTTCAGACAAGCGCAACGAAATGCGTGGCTCTCAGCTCATATTTCTACACAACGCCAGCCTCTCTGTGCCTTGTTACCAGCCCGTGCTGGTCTTTAACAAGAGCTCGTGCCTGACGTTCAAATTCGTCGTCCAGACGGAGGTTATTGCCAAAATTCTTTTGACACCTTCCTTCGGGACATGGCCTTGAACTTGCGCAACATGATTGTCAAGCTAGAGCGCACATCCTCCGTGTACCTTGCCGCTAGGTTCTGTTTCTAGAGCAATTCTTGCGGTGAAGACGTCTTAAATTTTACACGATCAAGTAATATTCCAGTTCGATTTTTTTTTGCGTTATTTTACCGTTAGGCACCTGTCTTTCTGTAAAAGTTCGACGCGGTCTACACGTATTTTGCCCATCTTAAACATGTCCGAATTAGTCATTAGCCTCTCAACAGTTCAATTCAAGCATCAGGTCCGCGGTCTTCTACGCATCACTGTCGGTATTCGCGGGAACACTTGGTCCTTTTTGCTTGTTCGTTCTTTTTCAGCAGTTATCTCGGTTTAGGTTTCCAGCCTGCGAGAGGGCAAGTGTGGTACGCGATTACTCTACCAGATTAATAGAAATTAACCTTAGCCAGAACCTTCAGATCTTGCCGCACGTTAGTAATTTGCGAAACGTTTATATATATACCAAGCAATATTCATGATCCATGTTCTTCCAATGTTCTTCGTCTGCCAAGAAAGCTTCTGTGCATCTCTATCGTAAACGCCGCATAACACGACGGGAAACAAGCAATAAAACAGTTGCAAGCTGCAAATCTAAGTACAATGGGTAGCGTTTAAAATTACAATATTCTTGATTCGTGGCTCATAAGAGCACCCCTAATAAAAAAATCGCTCTCAAAGTTTAACAGTGCCTGGTCACGTTTCTAAGTTTTACAACACTTCATCACAGCCCGTGTACTCTTGAATCAGCTTGTTGTTGTTATCATGTGTGGTGTCGCTCAGAACTTGGTATTGTCTAGCTCGCATTTTTCAGCATTGACCGATACGGTTGCTGTTTGCCTTGTGTGTTTGTCTCCGCAAGTTTGCTGCCAAACGTTCATATACATAACTGCGAGGGGCATTCTTAACGCTGTACGCTCACGTATAGCCGCATGCTAGTCCCACGCGTCGTAGTGTCCAATGACCAAGTGCCTCGGTGAGATAAAACTCTTGTAAGTTGTGATCAGTGTGTGCCGTGTGTTGGAGCATGCAATGAACCAGCCACATGCGAACACAGCAGTCGGAGAAGTACTGTGGCTGTCGTGCTCCCTACCTCGAATATATACTCTGTTTTATAGGTTTAGAGTACCGCGATAATGTAACGCAATGGTGCCTAAAGAGTTCCCTGCGTGGTGCCTTATCTTAAATACAAATGGTAGTTTTTCTTAAACTGCGCCCTTTTTCAAAAGGAAAAAAAAATGCTGCTTTGGCTCTGTTTGGCACGTGCTGTTGTTTCGTGCAACATATTTTTTTTCTTATTAGGAGCATCCCAGGTGTGCTCGTGTACATAATGTATCTACATATGTAAGGCAAATATCGACGGCCTATACTTATGGTTCACTTTACCCTTGTAAATTTTTTCTTTCTAGTAAGATGCACGATTTGTGCTCGCAGCCCTCTCTGTTACGGAGGGGAGCATATGAGTACGTTAATCATAAATTTCTTCATTTGGCAAGAAGGTCTATGTAGCGCTTCGCGTGAGTTACGCGTAGTGAACAACGCAACGAGATACGTGCCAAGAAGAGTCAAACGTTTTCGATGTACCTTGATCGTTCTTATTCTGAACGAGATATCGAAACCCATGAATACACGAGTACGGCTGTAAACAAGTGTCATATAGTCTTCCGATAAGGTGCATAATACGGTTGTTGTTGTTTTTTTTCTCGTTAAGTATTTTATGTATGTCAAGTATACATGCATCTTGTCATTGGCACTGCCTCAGTGTGATGTCAGCTCTCGAGTGGAGCAATTTTGTTACATCATTTCGTGTGCTGTTCCGGACCTGAATTAAAATATGTGTGCTCAAGACTTCACCGTGTGTTTAATATTGAAGTGCCGTTTCGTGGCAATGAGGAGTACAGTTTTCAGGAATCAGTGCGTTGTGGGAGGCGACCGTGTCTCCTCAGTCACGGCCGTCAGTCATCCCAGGGCAGCAGTGGCTGCCACGCCTGGGAGCGTCGGGCAGTGTCCAGCCGAGCGCCCGGCTACCAGCACGCAACAGTAGACTTACAGCGCGAGGACGCAACGACAAGACTGTAGACGACATACTGCGCTGACGACGCAACGCAGTGTGTCATCTTCTTTCTTGTCGTTGTGTCCTATCACTGTGAATCTACTGTTACGATTTCCAACAAGCCCAAGCCTCTACCCTTGTCTCTAGCACGCGTCACGAACCACTCGCGCACTTGAGTGTCTTCTCTATTGCTCCTTCGGTGGCGTCCCTATTGTGGCCGAGCCCTGCCACACACAGCATTAAGGCGAAGGCGTTAGTTGCCTCATCAAACTCGAAAATTGTCTGGCGTCCCGCGTCGGTGGCGTTAACACGAGTGATGCAAACAATCATCATCACGTGATGACGTCACTATATGACGTCATAATGACGTCATAGAGCTCCAAAATTTGTGACTTCACGTAACGAGACATCACTTGGGATGACGTCATCGAATGACATCGTAACTTGGTCGACGATGGGCCGATCACGAAGGCAGTGCAAAACCAAGTGAGGTGCTCCGATCCTGGAGGCCGTGGAAAACCGCGTTAGGTGCACAAAGCTTTCGGAGGGTGGCGGGGTAGGGAACATCTACTGAGAAGAAAAAGAAGATTGTTTTGCCTTCCAGTCGTCTTAGGTGAGCGCATAAGGGACCCCGTGATCAGAAACGACTTGTACGGCACTGGGTGCAACTTCAGCCCGTATCGCTGCCGATGACAGTTACACCCTCGTTGAGTGGCGACGGCTCCTCCCTTGATGTGAACAGCTTATTGAGGACGAGCATTGAGAAAAGTCGACTCGCCATCCGGGCTTTCCGATGGTGATGTCCGTGCAAAGTTGTGGAAAGCCAGCACTACAACTGCTGAGGGGGAATGGGAGCGAAGAGGGCTCTTCTTTATAGATGCGGGAGGAGGAGGAGGAGGAGGGAAAAGTAATGAAAGGCAGGGAGGTAAACCAGACGCGCGTCCGGCTTGCTACCCTACACTAAGGTGGTAATGTGGGCATGTTGGTATTCCATGTTTATGAAGGGTAAGAGCGCACTGAAGACGAAGACACAATGAAGGCACACACACGCACACACATAGCGCTACTTTCAACAGTTTATTTTTGTGAGTTGGGTGATATGTGTGTTAGTATGCCTTCTATTGCGCTGACAAAAAAAAGAATTTGTTTTCCTTGGTGTCTGTCATGATGCTTAGTAATGTTGCTGTTACTTCTGCGCAGCAGTTGTGCTCATGGTTTGCCCTATAAGTAGTGTCGAGATCACAAAAATAAACTGTTGAAAGTAGCGCTATGTGTGTGCGTGTGCGTGCCTTCATTGTGTCTTCGTCTTCAGTGCGCTCTTACCCTTCATAAATACCCTACACTAGGGGGGAAGGGATGACGGGATTAAAAGAAAGAAAGAAAGAAAGAAGAGGGAAGAAAGCACCGTTAGGGTACATGTTCGCCTGTACATTGCACGCCTGCAAGCGGTCGCTTAACCCGGTCGCTTTTAAAAACAGAAGCAATGCTCGCGTCGCTTTGCTGACCTGCGACGCGTAGAGCCATGATCCAAGAATCTTTTCTTCGGGAAACGGTCTGTCATCGAGTTTGTTAAGCGCATTGCGTAGAACGTTGCGTTCGCTCAGAAAACGATCACAGAAACACAGTATGTGTTATATCGTTTCGTCACTGTTGCATGAGTCACATCTGGAGGTGTCTGCGATTCCTATGCGAAAAGAGTACGCTTTCGTGAAAACTACTCCTAACCACCGGCAGCACAGTAAATTTGCGTCATGGTGGGAGAGGTGCGATGGAACTTGAAGCTTCTTCGGTGGGTGCAGTTTATGTAGGCGATGATTCCCGACACTGGGGTCGCTCAACCAAGTTCGCGACATTGTGTCAGCGAACGACTGAAGGCCCCTTGCCGCGTTTGTTCTCCACAAGGGTATTGGGGCTGTCTGGGCGTCCTCGTGGGCGGACCGGGCAGCATAATCAGCGAGGTCGTTACCGACAATGTCACAATGTCCCGGCAGCCGCTGGAACACAACGCCATGTTCCTTCGATAAAACTTGGTGAAGGATTTCTCTTATTTCATTGACTAACTGCTCGTGCATCCTTCGCCGTAACGCTGATCACAAACTCTGGAGGGATGCCTTTAAGTCGTAAAAGACAGCCCACTTTTTGAGGCTGGGCTTCCGCGATATAAAGGATAGCAGCACGTAAGGCGGCGAGTTCCGCTGCTGTTGATGTCGTCCTGTGGGACACCCTGAACTTCATAGTCACCTGACACGTCGAGATAATAACAGCACTAGCTGTGGAGCTGTCGGCTGAGACCGATCCATCGGTGCAAATGTAGGGTCCTTTGGCCGTATTCCTCGTTGAGTAGTGAAAATGTCGCCTGTCGTGGAGCCTTATATGGCCCATAAGGAGAAAAATCTGTCGTTAAAGGCCTAACCGTGTCAGGGTAATGGTGCTTTTATGTTCCTGAGACACTCTTGTCACGCGCCCGATAGCTGAAATGCTCAGCAAATTCGAAAATAATAAGCTAAAAAGGCGCAATACCGAAACCAAAACCCAACCGAGTGTACTGTCCACGTATGACGTAGTAGTTTGTTACGAACCGGAAGTCGTGCAAGGCATGCTGGTCCCGCCGGCGCGGAATATCGCACGCTCCTCCACAGAGAACAGAAAATCGCGCGCCAAACACCGTCGCCTTGTGGCCAGCACAATATACGCCGTAGCGGCCAAAGTTCGCGAACCCATCGGCTGCGTCACTTCCGTCGACCGACAAACCAACACGTCACACACGCAATGTGGCCAATAATTGTGGGAAGCCGGGCGGGCGTTTGCAGACAATTCATTTGCAAACAATCAGCGCATCTCTCAAGCTTGAAATTTGGCATAAATGACGGGAATGTGCAAAGGAACGCACCCAGCGAATTTCATTGAGATCCATTGACCTCGAAAAATCGCCGGAGTTGGCCTTTAACACGCTATACGGCACTGAAATTCCTGTGACCAAGTGTAACACCGTGTTTGATATCATGACATACCGTGATGATGCGAAACTTCGCGAGATGACATCACGTAAAACGTAGCATTACGTCTTCCTGATGACGTCAGACGACGTCGCATGGTGATGTGACCTGATGAGGTCATGTGACGACGATGATATTACGGCTTTATCATGTAACCTGACTACGTCACATCAAGCAGCACACTGTGCTAACTGGTCGCTTCATCGCACCGTCTCCGGAATCGGCCCTCTCTCTCTCTCTTTTTTTTTTTTGTGAGTGCGCCGCGAAAAATCCCGACCAGCTAGAGGCTGTCAGCCTCGCTGAAAAAATGACGTCAGAATCCATCTAATGATGATTGTGTTAGTGCGTAAAACACTGGTTGCGATAGAGATATGTTAATCCCATTCCATTCCATCGCCATTTGTTGCATTCATGACAAGCATGAGGAAGAAGATACTGAACTAGGATATATATTTAAATGCTTTCAGTTTTCCGGGACCTCGTGTTAAATCTGGGACTCCTCGTGTCCTTGCCGCCGGCAATAAATCTCTGTTACAAAGGTGTACTTGATGTCTGATTTGCAAGATAGCGGAACGTGAACGATGTCACTATAACGTCAACCAATACGACTACAGCAACTATGACACTGGCATCCGGTCCTACCACAACGCACAACCGGTTGTGCAAAACCGCATCCGACCCACTACATGTGATTGACAAGCCACCGCCTCCAGTCCTGTTGGTGTTGAAGTTCGGTCGGTTGGTCCGTATAGGAGGGAGGTAGCTTACGAAATGCTATTTTATTTACTGTCAGATTGAAGGCGTTCCTGTCCTTCTGCTACCGAACGCATCGCTCTCGGTTGCAGAATATCAACTCTTGGTGTGGTACTGAGAAGAACAAAAAAAAAAATGTCAGGACTGTCGAGCTTACTTCAGTGCGATCGATGGACTGGGCAAAGACGCCGTAGTAGAGTGTGCCCGTTGTAGACTCAACACAGACCTCTAGAACACGTGGCTGGCGTGACAACCCCCCATCACAAAGCATTGCGCGTGTAGTTCAACGGTCATGTGTGGTCCGTGCGAATATTCGCTTACGGGGCACTGTATCTGTTCCGCAACCCTAATATTCCGTTTCGCCGCAACATGATAGCTTACAGATCTTCCTAATCGACGAGAAAGCGGCATACGTCGTGAATAGCAGCATCGACTGGTTCAGGTGTGGGTACAGCAGCTTGACAAAGAGAAGGTATGCTTCTCCTGCACTACTGCACCTACATACGTTAGCGTAGCTGGAAAAGGAAGCGTTTGCCGACGCGCCGCCCCTTTTGATGGACAGCGTTTTATGCCATATACGGCAGAGATAGGCAAACACTTCGAATCATGCCCTTTTCGGCTGTCGGCGACGAAAGTGCTAACGCAGGACACAAGGTTTGCGAAAAAGCCGTATTATTGCTTAGCCTGAGCATAAGCAATAATTCACAGTTTCAACCTGTAGGAGTTTTTCGACCTATACTCGTTCTCTCTGCAAATGAGTTCTGCGGAATCCCGCAAGGTGGCGGAAGGGTTAAGAAAGGGAAAATAGACAACCACCCGTTTGTAGCGGATTTCCGTATGGATTTCCTTGTGGCTTCGTGCTACAAACTCGTTCTCTCTGTTTCCTCCTATCTTTCTAGCCCCTTCCTCCACACCCCCCAGGTGCAGGATAGCAAACCGGACATCTTTTCTAAGTTAACCTCCTTTCCTTTCCATTATTTGATTTCTCTCTGTCTTTCTGCACGTAGTTATTTGTTAAATCAGAAGCGCCGTGCACTAACACTGAGTAATTCTCATTTTTGGCGGATCAGTGTCCTAAAGACCTTTGTCTGATTTGTCCCCGGTAGTATACACTAGGCCACAAAAAAAAGAAAAAAATATGGCTGCAGATCCACGAAGTGAATGCTGATGATGGGGCGAAGCAGTGTACATCGGATCGTGAATCGTGGCCTTCTATTTTTTGTTCTGGTTAACAGCCTTTTATTTTGTTCTTGTTAACCTTTTGTTCTGTCATATGCTTTGATTGATGAGTGCTTAAATGTCGGTGGTTGTACGGTGTTGTGGCCTTTTATTTTGTTTTTTTTAAACCATATGCGCGCTATGTACGCTCAGTAGACGGTATTGCGCACACATATTTCGCACCTGCGCTTCGACAAGGGACTACGGCAAGCCTCGACAACATTGTGCGACCCTAAGGTACTTCGCCCCTAATACGGGATATGGGCTCGCTGGTTATGCCTCCTCGTTGGCTATGCGAACGATGGCTCACAACAAAGCCATAAACAACAGCGTTTTGCTGTGTCTGCTCCCTACGACGGGGGACGAGTACCAGTGGTGTGCCCAAGGTAACGTTTACCACCTTTGTTGTTGTGCAGGTACAAATGAGGACAACCAGATTTAACAAAACCCACATGGCGCTAGCTTTTAACAATACGGGCGAGCAGCAGCAGGTGGATTTAGATCCATTACAGGAAGTTAGCGGCTGTGTGTCCTCAAATGTTTTTTTGCACTGTGTCCTCTTTTCTATCTGGGTCACAACAGAACAAAGGATGCCACATAACAAACACATACATCCACTTTCATATAGTCTACCATGAGCCCACCGCTTTGTATTGCACGAATCGCTGAACAACTTCAACATTCACCGTTAACATCACTGTCAAGTATCGTCCAGTCAGTACCAATAATAAAGCATCGTTTTCATTGAATCCAACAGTACGCGGGATCCTTATAATTTCTTACATATTTCTAGCTCCAACTTATTTAGGCTAAACTGGTAAGATAATTAGGAAAAAAAGCCGGCAGATCCCACGCACTGTGGGAATCGATGTAATGCGAAGCAGCCAACTCATGCTTTACAAAATTTGCATGTCATGTTTTACATGTTAGGATCTGTCATTTATGTTCGTCATACAGTCACGTCACTCAATACCAAATTTGGTGTATATCAAGCTAACGAAACGGTCGCGAGCGCGAAATGAGCGTGGCATGCAAGTCATGTCGCCCATGACAAGTCATGATTTTCATATTACCACTGGTCATTTTTTGTTCGTCATACAGTCACGTCACTCAATACCAAATTTGGTGTATATCAAGCTAACGAAACGGCCGCGAGCGCGCCATGAGCGTGGCATGCAAGTCATGTCGCACATGACAAGTCATGATTTCCACATTACCACTGGTCATTTATGTTCGTCATACAGTCACGTCACTCTATCCCAAATTTGGTGTATATCAAGCTAACGAAACGGCCGGGAGCGCGCCATGAGCGTGGCATGCAAGTCATGTCGCACATGACAAATCATGATTTCCACATTACCACTGGTCATTTATGTTCATCATACAGTCACGTCACTCAATACCAAATTTGGTGTATATCAAGCTAACGAAACGGCCGCGAGCGCGCCATGAGCGTGGCATGCAAGTCATGTCGCACATGACAAGTCATGATTTCCATATTACCACTGGTCATTTATGTTCATCATACAGTCACATCACTCAATACCAAATTTGGTGTATATCAAGCTAACGAAACGGCCGCGAGCGCGCCATGAGCGTGGTATGCAAGTCATGTCGCACATGACAAGTCATGATTTCCACATTACCACTGGTCATTGATGTTCATCATACAGTCACGTCACTCAATACCAAATTTGGTGTGTATCAAGCTAACGAAACGGCCGCGAGCGCGCCATGAGCGTGGCATGCAAGTCATGTCGCACATGACAAGTCATGATTTCCATATTACCACTGGTCATTTATGTTCATCATACAGTCACGTCACTCAATACCAAATTTGGTGTATATCAAGCTAACGAAACGGCCGGGAGCGCGCCATGAGCGTGGCATGTAAATCATGCTTTTCATGACAAGTTAGTCATGATTTTCATGATATGACCAGCCATTTATGTTCGTCATACAGTCATGTTATTCACTCTCTCACGCGCACAAGCAGGTCAAAGAAAGGAGAACTGAAATATAGTTATGATAAAAAACTATGTTAATGTAGTTAGAGCAGTAGATCAAACCACTCGTTGCGTGAAGTATGGCTGTTACCACTCTACCTCCACGCTTGAGTACTGTACTGTGCACGACGCAGACGGCTCTTCAAACTCTCTCCAAATACGCTGGGGCAAAATCTAAAGACGTGCATCCAGTCCAGCGGCTTGTAAGAAGGCTACGACGGCTCCTACAACCACATTTGTGCTGCTGACGTCAGGCCAATGGACCTAACCCAACCTCATCGGTTAATGATCTACCATGATATTGTCCAATCGAAGAGATCAGTTTCCGATCAGTTCTCGTGCGTACGCTGGACAGGCGCGGGAAATATATGTTCGAGTGTTTCGGGTAACTGACAATGACCACAATCGGGACCTCTCCCTACCTTTCCATCGTCATTCTTCACTCTTTCACTCCCCCTGTCCCCCCTCCCCAGTGTAGAGTAGCAGGCCAGAGCAAACTGCAGCTCAGGCCGACCTCTCTGCCTTTCTCTAAATAAATTCTCTTTCTCTCTCTCTCTTTAAATAAGCCCTGTGGCACGAAAAATCGAGGTAGTTGTCGAGGATAAAGGAGACGTGGTACGTCGGGACAGTCCCTGTGTCGGTCTGTCCGGCTACTCGGTCCTCACGGGTGTAATAGGGAGGAGACAGAAAACAGGATGTTGACAGGTGACAACAATTAATACGATATGAAACACACAGACTAAAGTTTAAACAACACGTTACCCAACCCCATCGAAAATTACGATCCCACTGGATTACACTGAAGGAAGGAAGGAAGCAAACAGAAAGGGAGAAGGAAGGCAGGGGAGGTTAACCAGAAAGACTTCCGGTTGGCTACCCTACACTGGGGGATTAGGGAAGGGGAATAGAAAGATGAGAGAGAGGAGTGAAGAGACGGAAAAGAGAGAGGCAGTGAAATTCAGTGCAGTGTGTGGAACTGCACCGCAAGTTAGAGGCGTTCACACAAGCCCGTCGTCCTCAAAAAGCACAAGAGGGCTTTCACTGCCTTGTGGGCTGTCGAGAGATGTGGACGGTGCTGTAATATCACCTGCACAGAAAGTGGTCGATCATCCAGTCGCCGCAATGCGTTGGCAAGTACTTGTCTCTCTGAGGCAAAACGAGGACAGTGGCACAGCAGGTGTTCGATATTTTCGTCGGTGCCGCAAACATCGCATGCCGCACTGTCAGTCACTCCGATTAACGTTGTATATGCTTTCGTGAAAGCAACTCCCAACCAAAGGCGATAGAGAAGCGAAGCTTCGAGACGATGAAGGCCGGATGGAGGCTGGAGTTGCAGTGAAGGGTTAAGTTGATGCAGTCTGGTCTGTTGTATGTTTGGCGCGTTCCACTCAGTCAGTGTGAGACTGCGGGCCAGGTGACGAATCTGCCTCGCAGCGTCTGTTCTTGAAAGCGGAATTGGGATGATGTTTTCTTCCTGGTGTGATTGGCGAGCAGCATTATCGGCGGAATCATTTCCGCTGATACCACAATGTCCAGGTATCCACTGAAAGTCAATGTCGTGGCCTTTTTGTATTAAGTGGTGGTGAAGTTTCACGGTGTCATATGTCAATTGTTCGTGACATCCGCGTCGGAGAACTGACCGCAGGCACTGTAACGCCGGTTTTGAGTCAGAAAACACAGCCCATTTACTTGGTCTTTCTTCAGAATCGATGAGTTCCAGTGCACTACGCAGAGCCGCGAGTTCTGCCGCCGTAGACGTCGTCGCATGGGAAGTCTTAAAACGCAGAGTTACCCCTTGTGATGGTATAACCACCGCTCCACCAGAACTGGACGACGTAGTCGAGCCATCCGTATAGACGTGCACGTGGTTACTGTAGTTCTCGTACAGTAGGAGTAGGCTCAATTGTTTTAGGGCATGTGTCGGTAAGTCTGATTTTCTCCGGAGTCCAGGGATCGTTAGGTGAACTCGCGGGCGGCTCAAGCCCCACGGAGGAAGCAGTGGCTTTGACGCAGGGGTGTACGCCGCAGTAAATGTTGAGCGGTGCTTGCAGACAATGGCGCCGTATGTCGTGCGGGGCCTTTCAGAGGCGAGGCTCGCCAGGTGGTGAGAAGGAGTCCTGGCGTAATGCCTGAGGTACGTGCGCATTGTCTCGATGGTAATATGTGTCGTGATTGAGTAATCTTGAGCGATGGCAATGGTTTCCGCCGTTGAAGCACTGCGGGGTAGCCCAAGGCATATTTTGAGAGCTTGAGCTTGAATGCTCTGAATCGTGCGCAGGTTAGTCTTGCCGGTGTTAGATATTGCAGGTAAACTGTACCGCAAGAATCCAATGAATAACACCCTGTACAGTTGTAACATAGAGGGTATGGGTACTCCCCATTTCTTTCCTGCGAGGAATCTGAACATATGACATATAGCGGTCAGCCGCTTCTTCACGTAGTTCACGTGCGGAGTCCAAGACAGGTTTCTGTCTATTATGACTCCTAAGAACCTGTGGCTTCTGCTGAACGATATGTGTTCTCCGTTAATTGATATGCCGTAAGCAGACATTGGCTTCCGCGTGAATGCTACCACTGCACATTTTCCGCAGGACACCTCGAGACCTTGCTTACGAAGGTAGCATGACGTCGTTGTGGCTGCCTTCTGAAGGCGGGCGCGAAGCTGAAGCCTTGTCACACCTGACGTCCAAATGCAGATGTCGTCAGCGTAGATAGAAAGTTCTACGGTACTTGGTAGGTGTTCGACTAGTCCAATGAGGGTTAGATTGAAAAGCGTAGGGCTAAGCACTCCTCCTTGAGGGACTCCTCGGCTGCTGCAATACTCAGGTGTTGGGCCATTCACTGTGGTCACGTAGAATGATCTCAGCTGTAAGTAGCTGCACACCCACATATATATCTTGCCACCAAGACCTACTGTTTCTAAAGCACTAAGGATGGCTTCATGGGTGACATTATCGTAAGCCCCCTGATCCTCCCTCCCTGATCTATCCTGATGCCATGACCGGATTCAGGCGCGGCCGTTCGTCAACCGACAACGTTGTTGATCTGGTGACATATGTTGAACACCAGAAGGCCTGTAAGAGGATTACACTGAAAGTTCCAAGGGGCTGTCTATGGGGAGCGTTTCACCATAATACATTTTTTATCTTTTCAAATGCGAAGCATTTCTTAGCGAACTTCGGCGACTTTGAGCGTATCTATCTATCTATCTGTCTATCTAGCCGCCTACGACTTTGTGCTCTCCTGGCCGTTTGGTTAATGGGGATGTATACCAAGATTAGCATGGCGTAACATCACTGTATGACAAACATAAATGACAGCTCATATCATGAAAATCATGACATGCATGTCATAAAGCGACATGATTTACTTGCCACGGTCTTGACGCTCTTGCAGCCGTTTCCTTAACTTGATATGTACCAAAATTTGTATGCCATGAAAACAGTGTACGAAGAACATAACTGACAAGTCTTAAGGTGCAAATCATAACACGCATGTCATGTAATTCATGATTTCCATGCCATGGTCTCGGGGCACTCGCGGCACTTCAATTTATTGGATATGCAACAAAACTGGTATTCCGTGACGTAACTGTATCACGAACATAAATGACAGGTGGTATAATGAAAATTATGATATGCATGTCATGTATGCCATCACTTACATGCCACGCTCATGGTGAGCTCGCGGTCGTTTCGCTCGCTTGATATACACCAACATTGGTGTTGCGTGACGCGACCATATGACGAAGATTTATGACAAGGTGCGAATAAAAAAATAATGACTTGCATGTCATGCATAACATGATTTACATGCCATGCTCATGGTGAGCTCGTGGTCGTTTCGCTCGCTTGATATACACCAAAATTGGTGTCCTGTGACGAGACTGTCTGATGAACATATATGACTGCTGGTAGCATGAAAATAATGACATGTATGTCATGAATGTCATGACGCGCTCAGGGTGAGCTTGTGGGCGCTCCGTTCGCTTGATATCCTCCGAAATTGGTGTTGAGCGATGTAACTGTACAACGAACATATAATAACAGGTGGAAATAAGAAAAAATAATGATTGCATTTCAAGCATAGCATGATTTGCATGACACGCTCATGGTGAGCTGGCTGTCGTTTCGCTCGCTCGATATACACCAAAATTGGTTCTGTGTGACGTGACCGTATGGACGAACATATATGCTAGGTGGTAACGGGACAATACTGACTTGTTTGTCAAGCATAACATGATTTACATGCCACGCTCATGGTGAGCGCATGGTTGTTTCGCTCGCTTGATATTGGTGTCGTGTGATTGACTGTATGACGAAGACATGACAGGTGGGAACACGAAAATAATCACATGTATATCATGAATGTCATGACACGTTCATGGTTAGCTTATGGCCATTTCACTCGATAGATATGCCTCAAAATTGGTATCGCGTGACGTGACTCTATATATGACGGGCATATATGACAAGTGGTAACATGAGTGTAATAACATGCATGTCATGTTCGCCATGACTTATGTGCCACGCTCATGGTGAGCTTGCGGCCATTTCGCTCACTTGATATACACGAAACTTGGTGTTGCGCGATGTGACTGTATGACGAACACATATGACAGGTGGTAATAAGAAAATAATGCATTGCATATCATGCATAGCATGATTTACGTGCCACGCTCATAGTGAGATCGAGGTGGTTTCGCTCACTCGATATACACCAAATGTTGGCGTTGCGCAATGGGACTGTATGAAGGAGCGTATATGATAGGAGGTAACAATAAAATATTGACATGCATGTCATGTGCGCCGTGACCTAAATGTAGGCCTCTCCTTGCCGGCGGCTTCGCATTACATCGATTCCCCCCGGAGAGTGGGATCTGCCGGATTTTTTCGTTTATGAATCGATGCGCATACGCAATGCAAAGTCCGCTAGAAGGGTTACGCTTACAGCTGCGCCATAATGCGCATCGTAGAAGGGTACTCAAAGAGTAACACCGCCCATAAGGACCTGTTTCATATGCGAATTCATAGCAACTTCAAGCGTTCTCTTCAGGGCACGCACCTCGCAGCAAACGAGCTTAAGTTGCTGCAGACAACGTGAATACTCTTTCGTTTCCTATGACGCTGCCTACACTTTCTTTTCTGGGGTGAACCGCATTACATTAACAACGTCCCGTGCTGGATGAGCTTCTATGTCGTTTGACATACTCCTGAGTGGATATTTGTTCTATAAAGGTACAGCCACAGTAATGATGACTCCGCTGTCCAGAACAAACAAGCACTAGCCATCGCGGAGTGATCGGTTATTTAGAAGATGTACCGCATTACTTCGATTACTCTGCCCTGCGGGTCTCACGATGTGGGAGCACGCCACAGAGTCGACCCACTCCTGAAACGCTCACTTCTCAAATGACAGTGTTCTCCTCGACGGTGTTCCAGACATGTCGACCGCTCGCCGGTTCGGCGAAAAGCTGGCGAAATCACACGAGAAGATGACGGACGACGAAGGTGACGACGAGCAGGAGGACAGCTTCGGCACGCCCTGAACCGTCAGTTCGCCGAACGCTGTACCGCGCACGGATTCAATCGCATCGCATCCACTCAGCGGCTGCGCCGCTTTCTATGGGTCGCCATCGTGGTCGTGGCCGTGGGTGGATTCCTCTACCACATCAGCTTCCTGACCAGCAACTATTTCTCGTACCCGATCATGACGGCCACCGAAGAAGTGCACGCCGAAGAGCTGCACTTTCCGGCCATAACCGTGTGCAACCTGAACCTCCTCCGCAAAAGCAGCTTCGAAGACTACCTCAAGGACATCGCGGCGAAGGCGGGCTACCCCACCACTGGCTTCACGACGACCCCTTGGCCGGATGGAGCCGTCCCGAGGACGGCGCACGGAAAGACTCGGGACATGTTCTCGCCAACTACCAAGGGTTACTCCAGTGCAAGCGGAAACGGTGGCGGTAGCGGAGACGAGGAAGATGGCGAGCTCTGCTACAAGACGGTCGACGAGTTCCTCAAGAGCAGCCGCACCATGGACCTGAGCGACATGTGGATGAACTTCATCGCCACCAAGGACCAGCTGCAGAAATTTGGCCACCAGGCCAACGACCTTGTGGTACAGTGCACGTACAACGCACGCAACTGCTTCGACGAGAGGTGAAGCTGTTGTTTATCTAGTTTGCTTTTAGGAATTGCGGATCTTAGTAACCTCAGTTACATTGGTCTTGTTTTTGCATAAACTTTAGAGGCGTGTCCACATGCGGCTTTATAGAAACTGTCTCCGTCCGTATTTCACCATGATGTGCGCTGCTGTCTCGTTCCCTTGTCACTTCGTTTACCCAGGGCAAGCTCGGAGTCGGCAATATATCCTTATCAAAAATGTTTGATGGCGCGATTACTCGAAAACCCTGAGTCGTCGTTACATTGTGAGTTGTCCAGTTGAGCTTGAGCTCTTTTTGTCGATATTTTAAGCACTCGTAAGTATAGGAGATATATGCCGTTAGCAAGTAAGAGCAATAAGGTGGGAAGGAATCACGACAGATATTTTTCGCTCACCGAATGATGTGCGCATTTGCAGCCATTCCATCCTGCGTGTCGAACCGTACCCTTCGCCAAGATATGGACTCTGCCAGACAATCCGCTTGGCCAACGAATCCATGCGGAAAGTTCGGAAGACGGGTCCCACCTTAGGTAAGAGCCTTGGCGGGTTTGCGGGAGCACTACAGACATATGACTGTCAGTGTGCGATATTAGATCCAAAACCAGAAAGAGGGAAAGGGAGGACATTTGGCCAACATTTCAAAGCTTATGCATGGCCCCACGCACGCCTTTATAGGTATATAAACGTATTTATTAGCGATGCATTGCTACTGTATGGTAGCGCAGGAATCGTTGACAAACATGAAAAGCAAACAGTGAAGCGAAAAGCTTTAATTTTTAGATTGGTAACTATTTCAGTGGCCTTAACGCATTCACAGCACGGTTGCCACTTCCGCCTTCTCCGGGAATTTCTATACAGAAATTGGCTTGAAGCAAGCGTACCATGTGGTGTCCACCAACCGTTAAATTGCTCCTTAAAGGGTTCTTAGGCCGACCAGCGATAATTTTTGAACAGGGTTTATATCGCGTGGGAACTTGACGCAGTATTAGAGAATATTATGACATCGAGCCCAAAATTTGAGAACTTAATGCACAAGTTAAGAGATTTGGCAGGGTAACATATATGCCAAAAGCCTTTCAGTCCAATGCCAACTGAACGAAGCACTTATATATCGTGTTGCCCTGTTTAGAGGCTTCTACTGTGTAGCTAGGAGAGTTATCAAAATATTTTCTCTCTCTCAAGTGGGAGGCCTAGGCCACGCCACTCAAATTGCTGGTCCTAAATAAAGTTTATTCCTCCTCCTCTCTCTTTCCTTTTTTTCTCCATAATTTGTAACTAGGCAGTTTGCTGTCGTACTACCTCTTTACATCTGCACTATGCGTGACATCGTACTTTTGGACATGTTTGCGTGGTCATTGGTATATGTCGCTTTCTGGCTATGGTCAGCTGGCCTTTGAAAAAGTTTTTTTTTCCTATGAAGACCAACATAATATATTCTGTCATCTTTGTGACATTTTAACAAATTCCACTAATATTCGGCTCAAGATCAACGAATTCTTACAGTGTAACGCATCCCCTATGCGAATAAAGAAAATGCATATAAACGTACAGTTTCCTTTAAACTAATAAAGGTCCATTTAAGGGAATAGAACTGAAGTATTAATTTATTTTGCTCCAGCTCGAGCACCCTCAATGCGTTTAAAACCTCTCATTGCAAGATCGGTGAAGTTTATAATGTTCGATGGGCGTTCAAAGAAATTGTAAGATGTAAGCCATTCAATATTCTCTACAAAATCTGCAGTCAGGATATTCAAGAAATATCATGAGCGGTCCTTATAAACTGTGATCGCAGCATCCACCTTGAACTTTATTGTAATTTAATCATCTGACGAAATTTATGCACAAGTCATGTTGTAAAATTTCCATTATTCTTAATTCTGACCTTACCACGTCGGAAACTCGCAACGTGTAAACGTTAATACATAAATACTCGCAGGTATGTATCACACTTTAATGTTCGAGAGGCTACAGAAAACGAATACCCGTTGATCGAAATAGGTGCCAAATATACACGTTTATTAACATTAAAGCTATTGCTAATTTGGTTTCAAATGATTTCTTCGGCGAAAATCTTGGTGCTCAATTTTTCGAAGCTACTTTCATGGAGTGAGTCATGCTGGTGAAGTTATCTGTACATGCTTACGTAAGTTTGGTATGTTCTCGTTACGTTCCTTGCAGGAATGCGTTTAACGCTAAACATCGAGCGCAGCGAGTACCTGGACATAATCTCGCCCGAGTTCGGAACTCGGATTCTGATTCACCCGCTTGGGCACTCTACCCAGCCTTGAACGGGGCGGTATAACACTCACGCCCGGAAGCAAGAGCTACATCAGCATCAGAATGGTACGAATCTTGCGTTTGCTTTCCGCCAAACTGTTTGCCGACGTTCGATTACTTTTCGATCCTCCCTTTTCCTTATTCCCAATATGGGTGGCCAACCCGATCTACGGTCCGCCTCGGTGGAACAGTGGCTACGGTGCTCAGTGCTGACCCGAAGGTCGCGGGTTCGATCCCGTCCGCGGCGGTCGCATTTCGATGGAGGCGAAATGGTAGAGGCCCGTGTACTGTGCGATGTCAGCGCACGTCAAGGAACACCAGATGGTCGAAATTTCCGGAGTCCTCCACTACGGCGTCTCTCATGATCATATCGTGGTTTTGGGACGTTAAACCCCAGATATTATTATTATTGACCCTGATCTACGTCTGATTGTTCATTGTAGCCTTGCATCCTTGCTTTTTCCCTGTCTCATCCAGGGTTGCCGTTGTGTGGACATGGAAAGGCGCCAGAACTCACGCCAAAAGTAGCCAAAGTAGCCATGCCATTTGATATTATCGCGAAATTTCTAACTAAGTAGAACAGAAGCGGTATTATTAACAGTATTTACTACTGGTGAATAAATAAAACCATTGTGAATAAGTAAAACCACAAATTAAAAAAAAAAGCCATGGCGCCAACAGGAAATTTTCGTCGCCAACGGGGTCAAAAAGTAGCCAATTTGACGCAAAGTAGCCACCAACGGCAACCCTGGTCTTGACTGGGGCTAGGAGGTCCTCGGCGATGTCGCAGTGTCGATCGGTGTTTGTAACATAATCCCTGCTTGCGGAGTCAGCAATTGGCTGAGTGTACTGTCATCAGAGTCTTCCCAAAGCTATTCCTACGACAGTGTTCCGATCGAAGGGATAATAAAGTAAGCTTGAATACCCACGTCTGATGGCACGAACGTTATCCAATGTTACTGCCGTTACATTCGCTTAACGAGCAATTCCATTCGCCTGCCGTCGGTTTCGATTACGTTCATGTAGATGGGGGAAAGTACGGTATACACTAACCAGTCGTTGATGGTGCTACAGAAGCAGAGAGAAGGCCCACTACTTGTCAAACGTTGCCGCAGTTCCTGCAAAGTGTCTTGCCCCGCCTTGGCCAACTATTGAGACTTGTTCATTCGCTCTAGCAGTGAAAGAACGCCGTGACTTCCACGTATACGCCATTCTGCGCAGCGCAAGATCGAGAGACTGCCTGAACCCTATCGTGGATGCAGCAAGAGTTTCAATGACAGCAGGATCACGCCGTACCTCCGCGAAGTGGGCCTCGACGACCTCCTTCAGCGATCCATCTACACGTTCGACGTAAGCGAGGACTTCGCCATCTCATCTCTATATTGCCAATGAACGAAAGAAGGGGAATTCTTTTATTCTAGGGGCTCGTTTTATTTGCTAGACACAAAACCAGATGAATCCGCCAGAGAATTGGGCCAGCGAAAGCATTGGGGTAATTAATTGCTTGTCTTTAACTGTAGTGTCGTTAATTGTGACGTAAATTGAAATGAATTAAAGCGGACAAAAATCAACCTTTCCGTCGGTGGGATCCGAACCCACAACCTTTTGAAGTCGTAAAAAAAAAAGCTATTTTCGTCGACCTTTTGATGGTGGTCGAAAAAAATTATTAAAACGCAGTTCGAATATGTGACAGTTATAACTAGTGCTTAGGTATTACACGAAGTGAGGTTCGTAGATTTGTAGGCAGCATCAATTACAATGAGCATTCGCTTGTTATCCATATACTCTTCGGGTCAATTATTCAAGGACACCCACGAACACAGTTCAAACAATGTCCGCGATCACATTGGAGTCACAGTGCTGGAAGCGGAAGAGCTTGCTATTTTGCAAACGAAGGACTGCTACCTCAATTTCCGTTTCTTTATTGGCGTCATGTGTACTTTCGCTCTTGGTCGGAAGTGTCAGTGATTTTTGTCGCTCCTTGCTTTTGTCCAGTTTTGCCAAACACTGTGCCGCGAAGCGGCGCTGCTTCGAACATGCGGTTGCCTCGACGAACTTTCGACTTCAGGACGGGTCTCTTGCGACCTATGCAACGTCACTCAAGGTAAAGTGTGGGGTGATAATCTACGTCTTTCACTACGTAACGCACGCAGAAGAACATCTGGAATGTTAAGAGTGCCAATAAATTAGAAGCGGGAACTTCAGATGCATACCCGGGACATAGAGACATGCAAACAGAGCACATATTCACTCGTCGATTTACCAGCCACTTCTCGATGCACGAATTTGGACGCGACATAGAGATTTCATCTGTGATGTTTCAGTACAAAAAAAAAAAAGGAAAACCCTGAAGGCCTCAAGTATTAGAGGCGTGTGCGCATGCCACCTCACTGTGCCTTGGTTGTTGGTGTCTTCGTGAGTGGTTCCCAAGAAGGCGATGGCCTGATCCGTCCTCATCGCAGGCGAATTTCGGTGAGCTTCTCCCCTCAGAAATCAAACTTCATCCAAATTGCTGTGATGAGGCGCACGGGGGGCTGTTTTCGTTCACTGACAGAGCACTAACATACCCTCTTAACCACGTAAACATAGTAGCACTGGACCACTTCATATCGGTTTTGAGTACTTGTTGCCGAGTTATCTTTCAGAGCAACCAGTTTATGCAGCATAACCGCTTACAGCTCGTTGCCGTACACGTTACCTGCGGTCCTACACGTCGTCCAGCGGAGGCCAGCAGTGCAAGGCGCTTTGCCTTCCCGAATGCGTGTAAGTCAATCCATTGCGCTTGTTTTACAGTCTCGAGTTTTCGTGTTCGCATACGATGACGATGGTGGTGTTATGCTATGGGCCATGGTTTTCAGTGACAGGTTCGTGTACAGTTGTTCAATTCGGCCACATGTCTTGTGGTTTATGCGGGTGGCTTACCGCAAGTGAGCACATATCCTAATTAGGGTATCGGTGAGTTCGCTGCGTTACTTCAATTTCAGCGTAGCGGTTGACGTCACAGTTTCTGCCAATGTGGGAGAGTTTTGAAATTAAGAATCTGTGTAAGTGATTTTGTGCGTGCGGTATACCAGGTACCACGACATTCAGGTGCTTTAGATATGTTGTTACGTGCATTACAGTGCACCGTGTGGTGGCAGAGCCACGCTACTCGAGCAAATGCCCGAATGGCAGCGTGTTGTGGCAGCTTTTGTGATTGGTACCGTTGTACAATTATGTCGGTCATTGAAGAGACAGCACGATTACTCTTCCTTCAACGGTTGAATAAACGACAACGTGCAGCAGCGATTCTAGCAGAATGATTTGAAGGCTGGTAGGCGATAGAAACGGATACTGTTCTAATATTAAGCGATATCGCAGACAACCGCACATATGGAAGAAACGCGGGCATTGGACACACGACTTAATTCTAGCAGTGAGCCGAGCTCATTTCATTTCTCGTACCGTCCTATGCAGCTTCTGGGAGGAGCAACACTGTGCAATACATGCTTGACTGTCCCGTTGTTGTTGTACAGGGTTTTAACTGTACAAAGGAATACGAACAATGATTTCCTATGTTGTGTTAATCCCCGTTTGTATCTACTTTACCGTGCCTTTGTTAAGTTTTCTATCTGCTTAGTTCCATTACGTTTTGTTATTACACGTGCTGATATTTATCCTATATCTGTTGTTTTACCACAATCTTATACACATATCCAGAAATACGACTCGAAGGTCGTGGGGTCGAATCCCAGCCGCGGCAGCCGTGTTTTTGATGACGGCGAAAGTACTTTAGGCCCGTGTGCTTAGATTCAGGTGCACGTTAAAAAACTCAGGCGGTCGAAATTCCCGGAGTCCTCCACTACGGCATCTTTCGTAATCATATCGCGGTTTTTGGACGTTAAACCCCCGCAGTTATTAATATTTTTGTCCAGATATATAGATGACACTGTGTTCTTTTACAGGGAAGTGCGGTACGACCTGACCACCTCCCAGTCGGAGTGGCCCAACTTTCGGCAGCAGGCGTGGGCCATCAAACGGTGGCCGCTGCTGAACAAAAGGATTCAGGACGCTGGCATCCGCTGGCAGGAAGTGCTCAACACCACCGACGACCGAGTATTTATGGACGAGCTGATGGCCTTCAGGTGAGCCGACCGAATGAACTCCGGCTAGAAAGTGCCAACAAGGAATTGTGTAAGTGATGGTGTATACGCGCGATGTTTAGGTATTGCACGATATTCAGGCAGTTGGGATATGTTGTTATATATGTTAGCAAAGCGACAGATATATAGGATAAATATCAGCACGAGTCATGACGAAACGTTAAAAAATCTAAGCAGAGAGCAAACTACAAAAGCATGATTAACTCGAAATAAACGGTGATTAACGGAACATATGAAATGGTGGTTCGCGCTCACAGTACACGGAGGCTTTTGCGAAAGTAGAACTTTCGCCTATAAATGCAATGAAAGCGTGGAAGTAAGAGGGTAGACAGTATTAAGGCGCTGTGTGTGAGTGAGGTGAGGTTAACATTGGACAGAGGCGCGTTTGAAGTACGTACATCGGTCAGCAAAAGTGAATCGACCATGGATGCTCTGAGCGTACAAGGCGCATAAACCAAAGCGCAAGCAGGGCGACACAAGAGAGAGGCAGGAAAAGCGCCCGATAGTGTCTCCATTTTGCATCGATATGCTAGCAGCAAAGAACTTTTCTCATTCAAAGACGTTTCTTTGAACGAGCGCCACTCTTGATTCATAGAAAAAGTGGAGCACATACTACTTGAATGCCTCGCGTACCGCGACGAGAGACAATTGCTTGAACGACAAATGGACATGATTTACCACAACCAGTTAACGTTGCGCAACATATTAGGCCCAGTGCCCGGACATTCAAAACAGCGTCGGGTTGTACAATTACTAGTCAATTACCTTGTCCGAAATTGGCCTTGTCGAAAGGCTCTAACGATCGAATAAGTCACATAGGAAAAGCTTAACTTACCTGACACCCTAATTGTAAATACTTTTATCAGGTTCACATGCACCGTTCTTATTTGCTTATATTCTTTTTTCTCATTTTTTTTCTTCCCTCTCATCTGAAATCTTTTAGTCCCCTTCCCCATCCCTATGCAGAGTAGCATATCAGCGCTATGTAGACGCCGGACAAAAACTCTGTTTTTCTAATAAAGAGTCTCTCTCTCTCTCTCAAGAATGATGCATGTACTGCGTAAACGTAGTAGAACGACGGAATATACACATGACATTTTGATCGGCTCTACTGAATCTGTTGATGGTTGTCTATAACCGCTATTATGTGCTGCAAAAAAATGAGATGTGTTGTTTCGCTTATAACAATATTTCTAAATGCGAAGCATTTCTTAGCGAACTTCTGCAACTTTGAGCGTATCTATCTATCTATCTATCTATCTATCTATCTATCTATCTATCTATCTATCTATCTATCTATCTATCTATCTATCTATCTATCTATCTATCTATCTATCTATCTATCTATCTATCTATCTATCTATCTATCTATCTATCTATCTATCTAGCCGCCTACACGACTTTGTTCTCTCTTGGCCGCTTCGTCAATGGGATGTATACCAAATTTGGTATGGCATAACATGACTATATGACGAACATAAATGACAGGGGCTATCATGAAAATTATGACACGCATGTCATGTGCAGCATGATTTACATGCGACGCTCATGGTGCGCTCGCGGCCGGTTCGCTAACTTGATATATACCAACACTGGTATTGCGCGACGTGACTGTATGACGAACATAAATGACTGGTGGTAACATGAACATCATGACATGCAAGTCATGTACGGCATGATTTACATGCCACGCTCATCGTGCGCTCGCGGCCGGTTCGCTGGCTTGATATGCAGTCGAACCCACTTATACGAGTAACAATACTCAGGTGCCACGAAAATTCCATTGTTATAACCGGTAATTGCTTTAAACGGGTTGCCCGAAAAGAAAAGCAAAATATAAGGATGGCAGGCTGTTGTGAGAAAACTATAATATCGAATGAGATATGCAAACAGACGTCAGTGATAAGGATAACAATGCTGCCGATTTTCCGGACATGCTTGAAAATTCGGACGCTTTCACGGGACCGCCACAAGCCTTATAGAGCCAATGTATGACAACATCTGAGGTTTTGGACGCTGAAGCTCTCCCAACTCTCAACTTTCTACTCATATTGTATGTCCGAAAGTGCATGAACAGAAGCCACCGCTGCTCCCACGCCGTAGCGCATCTTGAAAGTCAGCTTTGCCGCAATGCAGTGCGGTGAAGGCGCTCTGGGGGACGTTGGGGTTGAGGGCGATGGGTTCAGTACCTTGAATTTCTAGCTTTCTTCTTTCTCTTCGAGGATTTCGCGTTCCATTACCTCTCGGCGTGGACACCCAACAGCCAGAATATATTGTTATAACCGATAATGCGGCAGGCGACAATTGCTGTAAGCGGGTTATTTCACCATAGAAAACATAGAAAAGTTGACGGTGCAGCAGCTTCTCATCGTTATAACCGATATATTGTTAAAAACCGGTATCGTGGTGAGTGGGTTCGACTATATTCCAAAACTGGTATTGAGTGACGTGACCGTATGACGAACGTAAATGACAGGTCCTAACATGCAAACCATTCTATTAACTGCGTATATATATGCCAAAGCTGGTATGGCATGGCGTGAGTGCGTGACGAGCATAAATAGCAGGTCATGCATTGTGTATGGCCAGAATATAGGTTTCATTAGAATGTTGCAATTCAACGTAGAATGTTGCAATTCAAGATAACATGGCTGCGTACCATGCGCAATTTCTTCCAAACATGCCATCTCTCAATGTTCGTTTGAAGTCCAACAAAACGGGGACAAGGGTAGCCAGTGACATGCAGCAGCTCTATAAACACGTGCTGCCCACCATCAAAGATAATATTTATTGTGACACCAAAAAAGTGTTCACTGATTTAGAAGAAAAGGAAACAGACTTCCAGATGATCAACGCCACTGCAGGAACATTTAAGCAAACATTGACTGTGTGTTTTTTTTAAATGAAAATCACATTTGACGGCATCGCACAAACGCTGTAGATCAGTGGAGCCACGATATTGAAGCGCTTCAATATACCTTGAATATATCTGCCCGAAAAATTCACCAGCAACATAAATCAATTTTTTAATGTGTGATATTGTTTGTCTTTTATCATTACAGGAACAATTTCATGAGGGTGCACATATACATTCAGGAAATGAACTACCTCTCGGTTCGCGACCTCCCTGCATACCCTGTAAGTCAATTGCTCCAAGTTTCATCAATGCAATGTAATGCGTACATCGCGGTGCCGCCTGCTTATTATCTCGTTAATCAGTCAGCCGTGTGGCCGTGCCATGTGCAAGACAAAAGAAATCAAGAAAGGACTCGTGGGCAAATATCAGTTGAGATAATTGTTATGTTTCAGGAGGAAGGAAAGAAATCCACGCACATTCTCCCGTGGGAGTTGTCTAAGAGATGCGTAAGCGCAGAGTCTTATATTTGGATACTTCCATGTGTGCAGCCTTCCCTGAAACTTCTGTTCTCGGGAGGAATCGGCACGGAGTCCCTTCTTTCTTCTATATATCGTCAATCTTTGACGCACGCTAGAAAAATGACAACTATTTTATTGAAAGCAAAAGAAGTTTCACTGGCATTGCCGTTTCAAATGTGCTTGGTGCGACCAAGCGCACCGAAGAGGTATAAATCATTTACTTTTTTTATCATCTCGTATATGCCGGTATTGCGGTGAACGTGCACGAGTTTTTAAACGATAATACTCGTATGGGATCGGTGATTAGACGTACTCGTATTCGGGCGTGCAGTGGTGTAATGGGGGGCCCGGCACAAGCACCGTACGCTGGATAGCTCATGAGCCACTGGTACCATACCATCAGAGTGCATTTTTACGTCGCGCTGCCCGCATCTTCTTCGTAGCCTGCCCGCGTCTCGCTTAAGAAAAATAAAAAATAATACAAAAAATTGGCGAAGCTTGTACTAAGCCGCGCTAGCCTTGAAACAGCGAAACTGGAAGATTCTGAAGACTAATCTGGTTGCTTCTAGGTTGTTTCTAGGCCTTAGCTAGGTGATGCAGGATGTTTCTAGGTTGCTTCTAGGTAGTTGCTAGGCTTTAGCTAAGTAATGTTAGGTGGCATTTACCCAATATCTTTGGTAAATACCTGTTTGTGATGGTGATAGCTTTCTGTGATAGGCCGTTGGGCTGACTGTTGCCTTCTTCATTTTTAGTGGATGGTGAGTAGTGGTGAGTAGTGGGACCTACCCAATTTCTTTACCCGTTTATGAATCGTGATAACGGAATACAACATACGGCTAGCCTAATCAGCTTCGCTGTTAAAATGATCATGTTTTCAATATAACATGAAAGAAGGAAACCGCCCGGGGCAGTTATCTGCATATCTCGCAAGGCCTGCAACCTACAACATCATCCTCCTCCTCCTGGGCTCTCTGAGACAAGACATGTTGTTTTTTCTTTACTCAGCGACAGCATGAGAGTAGCTTCGAATACCATATTGAATTATAACTGTATCGATCGTCCCCCCCTGCCATTTGCTGTCGCAGCTGCCACAGCTGTTTGCCGACCTGGGCGGATGCTTGGGCCTCTACATTGGCGTGTCGGCCATCACCATATTCGAGTTCCTGGAGCACGTCGTTCTGCTCGTGATCCACATGTGCGAGAAGTACTGCGGCTGCTGCAAGAAAAAGCGCGCCTCGCAGAGTCTCAAGGCCGAGTGGACGTACCCGTCACCGGGAGACGAGAAGGCCGCCGAGCACGGAGGCCAGCAGCAGCGCAAGCCTTGGTCCTTCCTGATACGAGACCGGGAGTACCCCGTGCTGGGCAGGCCTCCTTCACGCTCGCCCCTCTTCCGCACCGTGTACTCCAGCTCGAGAGATTACGCCGGAGCTCTCACAAGAAGGCCGCTTCATCTCGGTTACACCGTTCCTCAGCACCTCGACAACGATGGCGGCTTTTTCGGCAGGCGTTACCAAACGTAAGCAGCATCGGCAGATTGCTCAGCAGCATTGGGACTGGAAATGTTTGGCGCTCGAGTGCTTGTTCTAATTCTGGTCAGGTATTGAAGTCTGTTTACAATGACGACTGGGACAGCCTCCGACACCGAGTCAAACGGAATCGCCAAATCTGATAGAATGTTTGAGGAAGTGAGCGTCGACTGTCGAGTTGAATGTACATGGAGCGTGTCTCTGCGACTTGACACGACCTCACGTGAAAATAAAAAAAAGAAATTCAATATGTTACAACTAAATAACGACACGGCGACTGTGATACCGATTTAAAGAATTGCGGGATTGCGGTTTAAAGAATTGCAGGACCTTCAAGTCCTAAAGAAATCCCTTGCTTTCTTGTGCGCACGCCACCTTTCTTCTGAGCTTCGAGCTGCTCAGATGGGGCATTGCCAGAAATTTTTTTCTGGAGGGGGGTGGGGGGGGTTCAACCAACCTTTACGTGTGTTCGTGCGTGTCTTCGCAGTCCTGCGTGTATATATAAATGGGCAAACTTGAAAAAATCTACCCATCTCCACGAACTGAATGATGACGAGTGGACGAAGCTAGGTCTTAAGGTCCATAATGTCCCCCCCCCCCCCCCTCCCCGCCCGCCTTTCAATGAATGTCACTGCGTAATAGAGAATGTGTGAGATATATAAGGAGCGTTTGTCGATAGCGCGGTGACATATATAATTCTCTTGTCCCCGTGTATGTGACGTCCAACCGGAAATAAAGAAAAAAAAAACGGCACGTGGGCGTCGGTAGCGCAGTGAGTAGAGTGCCCGATTCCTATTGCCGTGGACCGAGAGGTCGTGGGTTCAACCTTTAGGTGATCCAAATAAGCGAAACTTCTGGCTTTTTTTTTTCTTGTCATCTGTTCGTGTGCATTTGAAAGACGTTACATCCACGACGAAAATGATGTCAGTGAAGTCTTGGTGGACCCCGCATAAAACATTTGTGTGCCAAAATTTCACGGAGAATAATCTGTTCAAGTTGTCTAAGTGAGGCGTAAGCGTATATTTTTACCCTAGGAAGCTCTATGGTTGCATCGTTCCCAGGAACATTGTTTCGGGCCGCATCAGATCGGCGTCTTTCTTCGTGTTAGTACCGTTTGTCAGCGTCCCAACTAAAAAAAAAGGCGGGGAGGGGGGGGGGGGGGGGGGTCAGCTTACGGGAGGATCTGATAGGTCCTTGTCTTGGGTGAATACGTTCAAGAACTAAGAGGGAGGTCAATACATCCGCGACCACGCCTCTGGATCCACCGCCGCGGTTCTCATGCATTTCAACAGAAGCCTTCCGAGCTAAGGATTCCCCTGATACGTTCCCTTCACCGCAATACATGTAGAAAAGATGTGTCGCACTTTCCTGCTTTGTCCGTGTCGTAAAGTCGTGCTGTTGCCCAAAGCACAATGGTCGAAAATCAGTCCATAAAGTCGATGCCCATATCACCCATGATAATGCTCTTTTGTCTGACGTCGCACCTTACAACGATGGAGCTTCTGCGCGTATAAGAGCCTTCCGAGCTAAAGGTTCCACTGATGTGTTTCGCTTCGCCGCAACAGATGTAGAAGAGCAGTCGAAAAAGTTGATGCCCATATCACCCATGATAAGACTCAACTTTTGTCTGACGTCACACCTTGCAGCGACGTTCCTAGTAGGCGTATCTTTCGTTGCACAGATGTCAGAAACGGCCCAAAACATTTTCCCGCGGTCTGTGCTGGGGGAAAGCCCACTTCCTGGGGCCACTCGTGAAAAGGGCGTCTCCATCCTTGCTTGCGGAAGCTGAGGAGAAGCCCACCTCCTGTGGCCGCTCGTGGAAAGGTCATCTTCATCCTTGCTTGCATCCGCAAGCAAGTATAGAGACGCCCTTTCCACGAGTGGCCACAGGAATTAAGTGGGCTTCCCCCCTAGCATAGTCCGTGGAAAATGTTTTGGGCCGTTTCGGACCCCTGTAGAACGAAAAATGCGCCTACTAGGAACGTCGCTGCAAGGTATGACGTCAGACAAAAGTTGAGCTTTATCATGAGTAGTAAGGCTTTAACTTTTTCGACTGCTTTTCGACATATTTTGCGGTGAAGCAAACGCATCAGGGGAGCCCTTAGCTCAGAAGGCTCGTATGAAATAATTGAGAACTGAGCAAGAGGGTGCACCAAACCGGAAACACCAAGAAAGGAGGTAGGGGGTGAATTGCTTCATTAAAGGAACTGTACTTATTATCGCATACGTTCGTCACGCAGAAATCATTCCGATAAGGTTTGTCGTTTTGCTGCGTAGTTTTGCTGTTTGTACCGACGAGCAACCACCCATACATCGGACGTAGTTTCGGTGTTGCTGTATATAAACGGAATCGAGCGCAATGGGGTAAATTTTTAAAGTGCGTAAGCATGTCTACATGGCGGCTCAACGATAAAACTGTACCTGTCCATCCATCCCAGTGTATTCGCCGGAATGACTTACCATCAAGCGGGTTCTGTAGTATTTTAGCAAGTATACTAATATAGTATAAATGTTTCTATAAACGTATGACATCTACAATATATGTATATTTAAGGTCGCTCTGTGACTTCGCGCCAGTACCACCTTCTGGGATCAGAAGCCACGAGTTGAGGCCCAACAGCTGTACATAGCCACAAAAAAGCGAACTTATTCAGTGTCTTCGCAATAACCAGTAATCATCATAAAGATAACACGATTACACGTTGGCTGGACCAATTCCATTCACACAAGCGTCGACACCTTGCGGCGTGAGGCTCAACCACTGTTGTGGATTCACGGCCGGTCTGGCTGGTCTAGAGGCAAGCAGCGGCCAGCGGCACGCGCCTCCAGACCGGCCGGGGTGAATTTCGAAAAACCACCGTGAGGGGGGCGCCACAATTTGGACAAGCAAATATTGCCATTTTCCGCCCCCATACCGAATAAGTTCGTTGTTTAGCAAGCTGCCGGTTTTGACACGCACCAATTCTCTCTTTTCACAGTGAAAGTGTCTTAGTCTACTCTGTGCCGTCGTCGTCGTCGTCGTCGTCGTAGTTGTAGTAGTAGTAGTAGTAGTAGTAGTAGTAGTAGTAGTAGTAGTAGTAGTAGTAGTAGTAGTAGTAGTAGTACACTAGTAGCAGTAGTTGTAGCAGCAGTAGTAGTATTCGGCGTTACGTAGGTCATGTTTCGAGAGGGGGGAGTGAATAAAGAATGTAAATGAGACAAAATGGCGATGGTGGCTTGCTTGTACCGAAAGTCATCATCATCATCATTACAAAGCCTCACTGTCCGATGTTTCTCAGCTTCAGGGCGTGTAACTGACTACTCTGTTTTTTTTTTGTTTTTTTTGTTTTTTTTTTTTCTTGGTTTGTTTCAGAAACAAGGACTCTGGGCTGGCCAGAGTACGGAGCCATCGCAGCGACGAATCGAGGGAACATATAAGGCCTCGTATTCTCTGACATTCCGTCGCTCCGTGGAAATTAGCCGTCATATAGGACACCTTCACCTCTAGAAACCATTCATACTAGCCCTTAGTGTAGCAGCTTCATGGAGGCGATACACAGGTCAGAAGTGTCGCAATAAACGTTCTCGTCAGTGAAGATCACATTTAGCCTGGCTTTGTTGCATTGTTACATTTTTTCTCTCGCTGTAGTTCTTCCACTTCGTGCTGTTCTAAGAAATTTCAGGGGTCGTAAACGATGCATTGACTGTTCACCTCTGTCTTCCAATGCAGCCTTTACTTGGGCATGCATGCACGTTCGCAATACGTTGCGCGCTTGTGTATACTACTTACCAGTCGTTCTTGGCGCAATATGACCAACTCATTATTTCATTGCGCATACACACCACGCTATTTAGCAACTTTTCATATTGCAACACCTTAGTCGTCTTCCGATGAGCCACTAGCTAGACTCACACGTACGCCACCTCTGCACCTGTATTTGTAACCCGTATACTATATAACACTCGACACCAGGCGATCACCACCGATTCGTTAGCGCACTATCCTCGGTCGATCACTATTCGATAATAACTTTCAGAGGACGCTCCTCGACCATGCCAGCAGCTTAAGTGCAAGTCACGCTAACCTCAGCTACGACAAACCTCGGTTAACCGGAGTGAACGAGTTACCGCCGACTGCACTTGCACCTGTTACGCGAAAAAAAGCTGTCCTTGGTTTTCGGCTCTGAAGCACGGTCATTACACCCAGCTTCACGAATGAAAATATGAAGATTCAGCATAAATATACTGGCACATAAAATGCATTTTCTTTAAAATAAATTCTTTGTTCGCATCGGCAGTCCCCGAGCGTATTGTATGAAGTGTTTTGACAATATTTGGCATAAGTTAAGGCTCGTCTCGCAACCATGGGCGAAGTCACCTTGCTGTCGGTGCGAAAGTCAAAACGATCCGTTGCTTGGTACGTTTAATGTCGCCGTGTTTGGTGCGTGATTAGATTTGCCAGACTGTTTCGCGTATCAGCATCTTTGTCATCGAGACAGATGAGTTGACTCGCTTTTGGGAAGACGTATCGGCCACTTTCGAGCCACGCTCCCTTCGACCGCCTACATCGGTGCCGCCACTTTGTAGGCCTCGTCAACCGAGGTGGTCAACTTGAGTTTGGAGCAACCACGGTTAGTTGGATGACTGCAGTTAGACTTTCCGTCCGACTGAACGTAAGTACTGTTTGCGAGAGCCGATGTTTGTCGTAAGTGAGGTTAGCATGACCCGAGTAACCACCAAGTCAGCAGACAGGAGTGACGTAGGTGAAACTATTCCTCAATATGATCGACGAGAATAGCGCCTCTCTGGTTGAACCCTGAAGCCGTGCTGATAAGCTTGCTATGGCCGTATTTATATCTTGCCTTGTGTTGTAAGCGTTCAGGCTTCGGTCATAACCAAATGAGGTAAACAGTTGTGCATGATAAAAAACAAAACATTTTTGGGTCAGTACTCCCACAAACTGAACTGCTGACAAAACAACCACCGCTAGACCTAACGGAAACAAATCGCATCTATTGCACGCTTTACTTTAACTGCACAATATTCATGAACTAAACTTCGCTCTGCCACGACCATATGCGTGCGCACGGGGGGCAGGGGAGGGGGGGGGGGGGGGTCTCCAGCACACATTGACTTAGTAGGGTAGGGGAGCGCTGCGATAACCCCCCCCCCTCCCCCTGCGCACGCTAATGGTCATGACCATTGCTGTTTCGTGAAAAACTATGTTCATGCCCGGTGACGTATACAGTCACAACCCTAATGGGCAACATTACAGCACTATACGGCTGTTGCTGCAGTGCATCAAGGTCCCGCGTTTCTTCCCGTCAATCAAACCATTCCGTATACACTTCACTGTGCTTCTCTTCGCAGTTTTGTTCGTCCAGCAAGAACAGCGCACAAGACAACTTCGCTGTTTCCAACATCTTTACTATCATCCGAACTTCAAGCATAACATCTTCGTTACAAAGCAAGCGCATACAGCAATCCGCGATAAGGGGAAGAGCTATTTACAGAGTGATAAACGTGGCGCGCGCCGATTGGCGCCCGCCGTATCGCTAGGAAGCAGTGCCGTGGTGGGAGCCTTCGTTCAGGAGTTCGTTGACCTGCTGGTCGGAGATTCGGAACGGCAGAGCCAGGTCGGCCACGAGAGAGAAGTGGTCGGACGCGTAGGCCAGCGAGGGCACCCGGCCCGGCCCGATCTGGTCCTCGGTGGGTAGGTCCAGTCGGGCCTCGAGCTGGAAGTCCGGCTTGGTGTAGAAGATGTAGTCGATGGTGTGGCACACTTCGCCCTCGCGCCTAATCTTCCACGTCGTGTAAGGCGGCTCCTGTTCGCGGACGCCTCCGCTGGCAGGTCTGACGGCGTAGCTGCTCTCCAGGGGCAGGTCGCGCTGTGCCATCAGCGTCCGGTAGACGGGTTCGCTCGGCTCGGCGTTGAAGTCGCCGGCGATGATGACGGGCCTGCGGCCGCGGTGGGCCCGGACGAAATCGAGCAGGTCCTTGCCCTGTTCGTTGCGCAGGCTGGACAGGAGGCCGCCCTGGCGCGCCTTGAGGTGCGTGGTGACGATACAGAGCTCGGCGTCGTCCAGCTTGCGCCGGAAGATGCACAGCAGCGTCACCTGGTTCGACTGACAGGTGAACACCTCGAGGACCCGCTTCTCGCAACGCACCAGCTCGAACTTTGTGCGGTCGTAGAAGATGGCGCAGCCGTCCGGACCGTTGTTGCCGCGCACGTAACAGCAGGGAGAGTCCGGCTTCGGGTAGAAGGTGCCTTCGAAGCCGACGCTACCTAGGCTGGCGCTGAGGAACTTGTAGTGGTCGACCTCCTGCAGGCACACCACGTCCGGCTGGTAGCTGAGGATCTCCTCGAGGATGCGCCACCTGGCGCTTGCTCCAGTCCAGAGCCGCGTCGGGACAGCATGCGAAACCGTCCGCCTGCTCCGCAAGGGCTGCGCAGGAAAAAAAATAGTTTGCCGATGTTAATTACTCCGAATGCACTCCTGAACAGCGTCAACGAAAGAAGGGGAATTGATCAAGGGCTCGTTTATAACCAAGAAAACAAATAACTATAACAAAGAACACCCGAAAGAATGCAAACACTCGTTATAAATGTAACCACCGCAAGTAAGAAGTGCCACCGTTACACATTACTGGCGCTCACATGAAACGCGAGAAGCTTCAGACAGCATGGCGCTTGTTGCACGAAAGGGTAAGAGAAATAACACACGCGAGGACAAGAACAAGATTTGCCGTTTACCCGCACCCGCACTTGTCTCGAAGTTAGCGGCGTCGATGACGTATTGCCTTTGCCTCAATCCTTAATCACTTCCCTGGCATGCAGAATAATCGGTCTCTGTTTTGGTTATCTAAATACTAACAGCCGAGGCGTACATCTGGAGACCACCTACAACTGCCGACACGGCATGTGTAAGTGTTCTCCAGATTTACACCCTAGTTCCAAGCTCACTACAACTATCTTACACCAAGTGGTTCCGAGCCCGATTCAGAAATGCTCGCTGCCGGCGAGAGTTCACCACTAACCTTGCGAGAGCAGGTTCCACTGCAACACCCGCACAGTCTCCGGACCGGGTTGCTCCTGGTAGCGTCCCGTGAAGTTACGTTTCAGCTGTGGAGGCAGCGACTGCAGCTCCTGGCGGCAGCGAGCGAGCAGCTCTTCGCGTGTGACAGGGTGCTGCGGTTCCATCTCCAAGTCGCAGTCGGCCTGGTCCTCGTTGGCAATCTTGGGAGCCGATGTGAAGCTGCCCATTCTGCGCACACAGACACAAAATGACTCAACATAAGATGGGTGCGGCCAGGTGTCGAGTATAACCGAAGACACTTGAGAAAGTGCCGCCTGTTATTAAATAGTACGAAGCGTTCCACAAGGCCAGCAACATAATTAAAAATGATCAAACTTCAGCCTCGAGCTCACGCTTCGACAAGATCTGTCGGCTGGAATGGCTGGCCAAAACATCCGCCCTCTTGTCGAAAATTTCAACCCGGGCGAACAGTGACGTAGCCAGGAGGGGGGGGGGGGGGGAGTTCAAACTCCCAGAATTTTTTTTAGTTTTGCATGTTTATATATAGACGGGTACATACAAACGCACGCACGAACATGCATAAAGTATGGCTGAACCCCCCTCTCCCCACTACCCCGTAAAAACTTTCTGGCTACGCTAGTGCAGGCGAACGTTTCTTTCATTTCTTCGCTCGCCTACACTTCCAACTCTAGAAATTCAGCGATAAAACGTTCGCTACGGACCCGCCATGTAGCCGGAAAGAAAAAAGGTACATGTAGATCCGCAGTTCGCTTATAATTCTGTGTTTTATTTCTAGGCATACAGGAAATGCAACGAGAGACCTACAGGACATCCTTTACGATCGCCCCTTCACATAACTTTTCAGGCAAGTAGCACGAAGCTGCCTCCAGTGTCACTAGGATCAGCTCAAGCTGCTTTTGATTGCGAATGCGCCAAGAAAATGGGTTAATGTTACACGCATGTGCGAGTTGAATCAGCATTCTAGGAGAGCGCGGGAAACCCTACACCGAAGCCCCCTGCAATATATGGCATGGCGTAACAAGTAGTGGGACTGAAAAGAATATCCGTATATTCAACCTATCGAGCTTACACAGCTGTATAGCTCCTGGATTTCTTTTTTCGGGGCCATTTTTGTCACACGCTCTCGATACGTAACGCCGACAGGGAAGGGCTATGTGGAGGGACAATGCTGGCCTATAAAATACGCTAACATTGCCCGCTCTGCGTTATCGGCAGTGTAGATGCAACGTTAAAGACGGTGAGGGTGGCAATTTGGGCTTGTTGGTATTGTTGCATGGTATTGTTAAAGACGGGCATAGGCGTGCGCAAGGGGGAGGGGGGGGGGGGGGTGTCGGCCCCCCACCACCCAAATATCTCGTCATTTCAATGCGTGCTTATGTAAGGACCTCAGTGGCATGGGGTAAGGAAGAGGGGGGGGGGGGGGGGGGTCTCAGGTAAAACATCCCCCCCCCCCCCCTAAAGGAAAACTGCTCCGCTGTGAAGACAGGCGAATTAGTTCAACAGAAGCTCCCAAGCTGGATGGAGTATAACGTTCACGAAGGAAAAAAAAAAAAAAGTCATTCACCCGTCTCTACAAACACAAAGCTATAAGGAAAATCCATACTGTTTTTTTTTTCCCTCTCAAATTCCTGCTACAAACGAGTCGACGGCTCTTGTTTTCTTTCATCAACATTGAATAAACTTCGGTGTCATCAGTCGTGAGACTTAACACGACGATAGCTCTGCGCAGCCATCATGCAGACAGACTACTATGATAGAAATACAAGTATATTTAGACAGCAGATTAATGACGCACGTTGTTCGCTTTACAAGTGCTGTGTCACGGTTCACTGTTCGTTTATCACCTGATATGATGGGTTCTGGCCGAAAACAGCAGCAACAGCTGCGGACGGGTCACTGGCCCACAGTAAAAACATAAGAGCAGCAGTGTCAATGCACTCGCGATTTTTCCAAAAGCACCGATCCTGTAACAATTCCTGTTTGCCGAGTATTATCTTAACCAACAGAGAGTGGGAGAGAAAGATAGAACGTGACCGATGTGATACTGCACGTATGGGAAGTTCTTTTGTTCCAGAGCCCGTGTTTATTTATTCTGTACTTGGCTGCATGACATTATCGGGAGGCTATACTTTGACTGACGAAGGCAAAAATATATACTCGCTTTGAAACACAGGCCGCACGTGCAGCCATCGCCTGCCCTCTGACGTGCTAAGAATAGCAAGGTCAGCCACATACCTGCTGTTTTGAATTCGGGGGCATCACTAACGAATGGGGCTTTCTGACGAACACAAGAAGGCTATTCGCGAAGTAAGGAAACGTTATCCAGCGACTACCCAGTCGTTCCCCACTACAGGTGGTGCAAGCGAAAATGTTCTTGCACGTGTAATCAGCATATCTTGGTTACGTATAAAATTGCACACATTTTTGTTCTGAAGCGGTGATTTTTGTATAATATTTCTTGCTTATGGTGTACTCTCATTTTATAGTGCGTGTCTCACTGTTGATATGATTGAGCTGTGACGCAATGCAACGTCCATCAGTTAAAGAGTGGCCAGCACCATCTTTCGATGCATACGTCTTCTTAATCCTTTTTCCGGTAACTAATTTAAGGAAGAAAAGGTGAACGTCTTGGGAGTAACTAAAAGGCACGACCTCTTCGTGTTATTACACGTAGAAGGCATGATTTCAGCGTGACCGTATGAGATAATGACCCACGTCACCTTTGCTTTCGCAACTTGGTAAGTAACGGTGCCAATTTCCACTCCTCTTGCTATACAACGGCTCACATTTCTCTCTTTCTTTCTTGGTGAAGTGCCAAGGCGAAAAAATCACTATAACTTCAACGTATCGGTCACTATCTCTTTGCACGAGGCAACCAATTGATGCCCACTTCAATATATGAGATTACACCTTTTAGATCACCACATCAATTGGGCTTCTGCCAACATCTTGCATCGAGTATCGGACCTTATCTGTGTGAAAAGATAGCGAGAAAACCACCTACATGCCAAGAACCAGAGAAACGCCACTGATACAAGACACACAGAAACGATAAACGGCAACACTGAAAGGCGAGATACGCCTTTGAGTTGGCGCCCACAACATTGCCTGGCATCACTGGCACAACACAGGGCCCCTCTTTTCTACCAGTTACCATTTCGTGCGCCAGCCTTTACCTTCTACGGTAATTGTGTTTCGAGGAGTGGCCCTTAAGAGAAACGCCTTTAGAACGCGATCAAAATAAGTAAAGCTTCTCTAAGAAAGCATAATTTCGAAATACCAAGCAACTGTAAGGAAAACCGCAGTCACGCCAAAGTGACGCTCGGCCCGCTTATTTTGGATCATTATCGCTCTCCGACCCCGTTATCGGAGTCGGAGCGTACTCTACGGGCTTCGAGGATCGCTGACGTCAAGCGCTCGTGTACTGCGTGCAACTCGCCGCAGGCCAAAGGTGCGCGCGATAAGGGCTCGTCACGCGCGAACGAAAGAGGAATCTGCCTGCACCTTATCCTCCATTCTTTCACCGCCAGATGAAACGTAGCTCTTCTTCGCCAAGTCACGCGCGACCCGGTCCGTGGTGCACCACTTGAGTACGGCGCCGCGAAGCTCCACCCCAACCTCCCCTGCCGACTTCAGCGTCTGCATCGATCCTTCTTCCTCTGCGGTTCTCATATGCAATCGAATCCGAACAAAGCGAATTACTATCGAAAACGTATAACTTCCTGCCATAGAAGGTAAACGCCTTTGACAGCCGTAACCCGCCTTTTACATCTTCCTGTGCTGCCCTCTGCCGTTTTTGTAGGGATTTGGTAGGGTCCGGGACAACCGGTATGGCCAGAACAAAAGCCTCCGAGATCGTAAAGCGTTTAGCGACTTTACCGCTAGGGGAAGAGCGCATGCGCCATGGCAACGTGAAAGAGGATTCGGTGAAAACCGTATACGCCCCTTTCTACGATTTCGTCACGAATCCCCCCAACATCCCCTTCCCCCTCTTTCGTATTTCTTTTTACTAACTGTTACCTCTTTCCTTTTGATTCATCCAATTCGACACGCCCCCCCCTCCCCCCCACCCCTTCACCACGTTTGCGCAGTTGCCTTTTCCTGCTCCTTTTTATTCTCTCTCTCTCTCTCTCCAGCTCTTTGGGTTGCGGAAAGAGAACAAAACGTGCACAAGCACGCGCTTAACGTGTGCATTGAAATAGGAACAACGCGATTTTTACACGGGGTCACAAAGAGGCCACAGGGACAAGCGCTGCAAAAATGACGATTACTTCCGGGACAAACAGGCAGATGCAGTGCTGATACACGATAAACCTTCAGCTGCGCTATCTGGGTGGTTTCAGTGATTTCGCGAGTGCGTTGGCCCTGATGCCTGCCGATGATCGCGGTTTCCTTTAGAAACAGAGAGGAGGGCGGAATCATTGAAGCCGGCCAGATAGCGCATGAAGGTTCATCGTGTATCAGCACGGCATCTGTCTGTTTGTTGCGGAAATAATTGTCATTTTTTTGCAGCGCTTGTCCGTGTCGTTTTCTTGTGTCCCCGCGTAAAAATCGCGCTGTTCCTATTTCCTAATGCAAAACTAACTAGCTCAAAGCTTCACTTTACTAACGTATAGGCTAGCCTCGAAGACAACAGCGCTTGTCGAAACGTTTGTTCTAGCGACACCCATAAGGATTTTGCCATCTTTTCAAGATTCCATCTTGCACTGAACTTCTAGCTTATTTGGATAAGCTATTGCCGACACTTGCGTAACGTAAATCGAAACCAACTGGACGCGGACATCGACGGACAGGGATATCAGCTCGCGGAGTTCATTGTACCACGTGAGCAGCAGCCTCGCCCGACGTTAGAAAACTCGTCTTGCCGTGGGTGACGTGCAGAGGCAATGAGCTGACAAGCGGACAGGAGCAGCGTATCGCCGCAACCTGTCGAATTGAGAACGCCTATTTGGGTACATCGAACTACCGTATATGACGAACTATTTTACAGCGCGTATGTATGAGCATGCTCCGTACGTCACCGAAAACGCACAGTCCGCTGAATAAATATTCCCGAATCCTGTTAGGTTTGTAGGTAAAGTATACCCTCAACTTCCAAGTGAGTTAACAGTATTTTTGCTTTCTGCCGACACGCTCGAAAAAGCTTGCGTGCCTTTTTCGTGCGTGCTCGCAGAAAACGTGTTTCTAGTAAACTTACAATGACGTTATATGACTTCTTTTATTTGTTTCAATGCTGCAGTGCAGATAAGTAAAAATAGAATTTCACTTTAAATCACATTTAAATTACTGTCAAATAGTACGGGGTAACACAACACACATCAATCTCGAATATATTTTCCTGTTACAAAAGAAATATCTCCGCCACGCATACAACGCTTCCTACACAGCATCGACAATAACTTTAACAAGTTTTGGCGTGATCCCCGCACATAATCTGTTCAAATATCGCTTGAGTCATATATACAAACAAGAAAACTATCGAAACATTAACAACCTACGTAATCTCGCCCAACTCAAAGAAAAGCTCCAAGTTACGGCACCAGACACTTCGAGGATTGGTTAGTACCAACACCGCGTACAAACTACGGAAAACAAATGCTTCACTACACAATACCTACACCATTACTAAACAACTATAAATCGGTACAGTTTAATCTCTTTTTACGGCCTCCCTCAAAGACCTGAAAAGAATGTATGTGGTTTCGGTATAGATCCGTGTTGTGATGTGTATACCTCTTTGATTTCGTTGCCTTTTAAGATGAAAGTGTGAGTTGAGAAATGTTAAAGCACAAATATGCTCCTGTGTATATGTATGTATGTGTATATATGTGCCTTTATGTTTGAAAAATCATGTATAAGCATATATATATATATATATATATATATATATATATATATATATATATATATATATATAGCTTTTTTTCTACAATCCCCCCCATCTGTACTTCCTAAAGATGACAAATAAACAATTTCAATTTCAATAACCGAAAGGTACGCGTAGTTCCACACCAGCCAATAAGGCTATGGTTTCAGTGTATTCTTCAACAGGCTTCTTATTTGGGCAGCATTTTCAATTAGTGAGAAAGAGAGAAAAAGATGTAATTACAAAAGCAGGGATGTTAACCATCAGCAAAAGAAACTAATTGCCAATCATATCGCCACTATCCCTCTGTTGAATAAACGATATACTGGTTTTGGGGGAGCTCAAGATAGCACGGCGCTAGTTCGATACGTTAACTTACAACACTTAGGCTACAGAGGCTACAGACGCACGACAAGGATTGCGAGAAACAACTATGCATACAAACACGACCCTTCCTAAGTGTCAAAATAAGAAATTCAGCAGCAGCAGCATGTAATATCTTTTTCATGTGCAGCAAGGCCATAGTAGATTTAGTCGGGTATAATCTCTGGCATGTTCCAATTTATTTATTTATTTATTTATTTATTTATTTATTTATTTATTTATTTATTTATTTATTTATTTATTTATTTATTTATTTATTTCCCTCATAACTGTCAAAGCCATAGCAAACACCCGCGCGTCTGCCACTCCAAACGATTGTCTGTTTACGCAGCTCAATGACGTCGACTGACAAACAAGCTAGCTACGCGCAGGAAACGAGGAAAGTCCACGCAGAGCAATAAAAAGGGTGCTAAAGTGCTGCGTCATCGTCCCTGTGACTCAGCAGTTGGCAGCGAGAACAACGTTGACGGAGCCTGTACTTTTTCGACATTCGTTGTTTAGCGGTAATTCCTTTATCACAAACTTGTATCTGCCTTGTGTATGTATAGGTGAAAAAAAAACAACTGCGCAATCGCTTTCACTCGATAATGGTCGAAGGGTTCTCGATCTAAGTGGGGCTAGACGCGTATAGTATACAGCCCTCTTGTACTCTGCCCCCTTGTATTAGTGCCGTGACACGGCACTAGTATTCTTCCTGAAATTCGTCTCTTCAAGAAAATTTGACAGCTGGGTTCGCTTAATCACGACAAGGGGCCCGAACAGGAGGGAAAAGAAGGAGGGGGGGGATACCACGGGTGGAAAGGGCTCGCTCGCGATATTAATTGCTACGAAAATGTCAAAACCCCCCTTGCGTAATGGGCTCGGCCGTGCGACACGTCAGCGTTGTTAAGCGGCGCTATCTGCACGCATCTCAGCCATGTACTCCTCCTCTAACGATGCAAGACTCAAAGGCCGAAGGGAAGAGAGATAGCGAGTATCGCCATAGCGAGACGAGAGGATATGCACAATCTCCGGAGCCGTGAGTTGGCAGCAGAGCAACCTTACACAGAGGAGCACGAGAACCGGGGGGATAACCGCAGAAAAAAAAAAGAATAGAAGGAAAAGAAGCGAAAGATAACCGCTGTGAACGACTTTGCTCGCTCAGCGAGATAAGCAAGTTCCCCCCGTCATCTCTTTCTCGAACGATGCAAGTCACACGACAGGATGTTGAAATGAGAGGCTACTGAGGGCAGAGTACAAGGGGGGCTGTATGCTATACGCGTCTAAGCCCCACTTACATCTAGAACCTTCGACCATTATCGAGTGATAGCGATTGCGCAGTTCAGTTTTTTTTCCCCACCTATACACACACATGGCAGATACAAGTTTGTGATAAAGGAATTACCGCTAAACAACGGATGTCGGAAAGGTACAGGCTCCGTCAAAAGTTCCCAAGCAGCTATCCCATGTATTCCTATGGCAGCATGGCCTGGGAACTTTTCACGGACCCTGTACGCTAGAATTCGTACACGTTTGCGTCGAAACATACACCCGTGGGTTGGCCGTGAAGTTGGAATGAAAATGTTGAAATCAGCGAAGCTAGGAGGTGTACTTAGAAAAGTCAGCCCGGCATTATATAGAAGTGTGATGAAATACGTTAATGTTTGTTTTGAGTGCCTCCTGAGGTCCTTATCTGTGCCTCCAAAAAGAGAAAAAGATTGCGCAGTCACTGTCATTTGATAACGGCTCAAGGTTCTCGATGATAGCGATGGCAACAGAACAGCAGCACTCCGATAAACTATCGCAGAAACAATTCGCCCTATTTATACCACATGTCGAACGACCAAATGAATACACGATAACCCATAACAAAACCTTGTATTCATATAAAAATTAATAAGAGATTAGTGTAACATATGGTGAGACGAACACGCTGTTGTAATGTCGCCAGTGCTTGTTCCGCGAATTTCCGTTTCGGTAACTAGTTCCTCCCCGAATTTCAATTTAGTAATGCGACATGTAAGTACGAAAACATGGCTTTAAAAGCAGCACACGTCAAGATTTAAGGGAAAAAAAACAAAGAAGAGTAATTCTGATGTAACATGACAAAGATCCAATAGGTCATCCATACACATCAACATGACATGACATGACACAGCATGGTATGTCGATCACGAACATCAGTGGAGTCCAGAAAGGCCAGTTGCCATCATATCGACACAAGAAGAATTGAAGAATAGTGCAGAAGGCGAAGGCGAGTCGATATTGTGACTAATTCAATTCACGTCTCGCAAGTGCAATGCAAACTCAGTCGAAAGCCTACCTTGGCGCCATGCGTAGGGCCGCTCCCAGTTGCAGAATCTGTCGCATCGTTCCCATTCGAGTCGTAACAACCGAAGCAATTAACAAGCGCGCCGCCACCCGCGCGATGCTTATAGACAGGCTGCACTGTCAAACGAAGGCCTGTCTAAGCCACTGACAAGATTTCTCTGACACGAGTCGTTCGCAAACGCACGGCGAAGTCGAACTGTGGAAGCTGCGAAATCGTGACATAGGAGCTACGTAGTGCAGCTTATTTTAGACTCGAGAAAGCGCCCGCTATTTCTAGCGGTAGCCCCCTTTCGGAGGCAACGGAGAAAATGAAAACATGAAATATAACGGAGTCAGACGGAGAGAGAAGGGTTGGCAACAACCGAACGCTGCCAAACAGCTGTGCGGTAAGCCAGCTATAGCGTATGCAAATGCGCGAAAGTGTTACAGGGTCGCGGAGGCTATCAGGAAATGAATGGAGCCGAGCAGCAAAGCAATGGAAGCACGGCATGCAGGGCTTAATTATATCGTGGGTTTTGGAATGTTAAACCCCAGATATTATTATACTGCATGTGGGCTGAGATTCGCGACCCTGTCAAGATTTGATGGAAGCGTTGCGTTTTTCAGCATGAAAGCGAGTTCGTTGACCGTTCTAATTTGCATAATGAAGTCATCCTGCGTTTAATTCAAACTTACTTGTGTTGTCGGTTCAGCTTGTACTCCGATGCGTTGTACACTAATGCTCAATTATTTTAGTCCTCTCCCTCTCTATATAAACTGATGTAATCAGCCGCGTCCAAATACAGTGCGCTGCGACCGCATTTCCGTAGTAGCTGCAAACAGCGATCTCGAGGCTGTGCTTTCGAGGTCTCTTTGGACTGGAAGCTCATCGCAGAGACCAAACACGTCATAACCGCCATGTTTATGACATCATCTGTAGTCATTTATGCTGCTGCTATTATCAGAGGAAAAGAAAGCAAAAAGCTTGCCTGATAAGGATTGACAGCTGCAGGATGCGCCTATATATGTACATTCATGTCCGAATTGTTTGTTTAGGAGGCTCTAATCTCGGCCTTTGTTAACAAAAGATTCTAAAGGGGCCTTGATGGCCGGCTTCGACCGTATGGTGTAGCTTTTAATGAACAATTTGAAATGCAAGCATAAGCAATGTTAGCCTGAGCTTGCAGCACGCAGTGCGTCAAACAGAGGCCTGATGGAAGAAGAAAAAAATTGGGACATAAACATACCTCATCGTTCCCCACAGAAAGCGCTGCACTTGTGACCTCAACTTGCATACCTCGGTGGTTACTGTTAGTAATACGACTGTTATGGCGGGTGTCTATGATTCCGACAACGATAACACCGTCCGAATTGTTGGGGAAAACTTCTCTGGAAGGCCAATTACAGAATGACGCCTGCGGGTTTGTCGGTGCGCACTGTTTCGACGTCCCGGCTCGACTGCGTAGTTGCTCGCTCGCTCGACTGCAGCCGTGGACAGTCTCTCCGGGGTGCGGCGTGTTGACGAGCAACCAGAATGCTCGCTATTCATTGAGACGACGGGAAGTTATGCTCCGCAAGGCGACCTTGCGCCTCCGCCGAATGCATGGCAGTCAAAGCTCGGCGGGGTGCCCCTTCCCGCTGTGACGTCACACGTATAGCGGAGCTCGCACCGACGACGTCGGAGGAAGGGAGTGGTGCGTGTCGTGTCGGAGCGGCGGCGGCATTTTCCAAGGTTGCGATGCGCCGGCGCGAGTGAGCAAAACCGACGTCGACGCCGTTCGAATGTGAAATACGGTCGCCCCCCTCTACCATATGACGTCCAGGGAAACGCAGCAACCGGGCCCAGTCAGCGTATAAAGCCAGGGTCCGTATAAACACCGCGCGTCGGCTGCGCGAAGAGTTGTGAGCTTGGGAGTCTCCGGAACGACCATGTATGGTAATGGGTGGCGAAACGGCGGCTAGCTCAGTGTAATGCAAGAAGGGAGAAGCGATGACTGGCGGTGAAGTGTCGTAAATGATGGCGTGCGTCTGGATTACATTTCGCGGCTGCCACCACTACGACATTTCACTCTCTTTCTCGCTAGGTTAAATCAAAGAACACGCTCTAAGAAGTATTTTGGCTGTAATTGCAGCCAAAACCTTATCACTTCATTTCATCCTTTGATGACGTGCTGCGCGACAGTCAAGCTTTGCCGGCAAGAAATCGCAGTGACTCAGTTTCCGTTGCCGTTTCCATAGAAGTACAAATGACTGAACTGTTTCTGCAAACATGACCGTTGCAGTTAGAGTGCGGCGAATGACCATTTACAAGTGCCCTGTGATCTGCTGTGGCAACATCTTGCCGAACTTTAATGTTATGTAAGGACATTTCGTTTGAGTGAATATTTGTGTGTGTCTTCATGTGGACATTTCGTTTGCGTGCGCATTTGTGTTTTGCGAACTTTGCTGTTGAGTGAACACTTGTTCGTACTGAAACACTGGGACTAAGTGTCTGAGTGTTCGCCCATGGGCATACTTTTATTGTTTTCTGATAGTCCGCAACTTAACGACTTCAACTATTATGCTAGAAAAGAGGAGTACTCGGCGCCATACGTAGGCACCAACCTCTCCTTAAATACATGACAACTGGTGCTTTTTCTTGACAGAATTATGTATTCTTGAGAAATTGAATAGCTTCGCTCTTCGGGAGTTTTGATCGTTTGTTTTTACAGCGAGCAGAGGTTGACTCTACAATTACAACTCCTCGTGTACTGCCCAAAACAATATGTGCGAAAGTCCGAAAGAGAAAATGCCTGAATGAGGCTAAATATTCACGTTACCATTTGTGCAATTATAAAGAAGCCATACATAGCAGAAAAAGAATCCGACAAAAAGCATCGTTTTACTTCGAGCTGAGGTTATGCTAAAGCGTGAAGTTCTTTGAGTCTTAAAGGGACCGACAACTGATTTTTCTCGACCCATTTTTTTACGGCGCGACAGAAAGTTCACCCTTCGTAGTGTTTGTAGCTGCAGTAGTTAATCCGAAAAGCACGTAGTTATCGTACAAGCAGTATTTTTCGATCTGAAAGGCTCTAAACACACATGTACCTTTCCTCTAGCAACGCTGATAATTGATAGTGATGCCGCCAGCCCTTCTCGCGGTGTGTGAATGCTGTCGTCGTTCTGCTTTCGCAGGAGTTCCTGTAACAGTGCTTAACCACCTTTATTTTGAGCTTTTCAACTATTTTTGAAAATAACAAGCAGCTACAATGAGATGATGTGGCAGTATACACCTTCCCTGTATTTATACCGCGTTGTGTGCACCCGTGCCCAAGGTTGCCTGCACCTGTTTCATGGGTGGCTTGTCCCGGCGTCGTTACTCTTCCGATGCACGAGCCAAGCCAAGTCACCGAAAACGTCACTACGCATATGCACGGCCGCACCGAGTAGCAGTGCGCGTCATTTCTGAGACGAAGTGTAGGCAGAAAAAATTATGTCGCTAAAAAAATCTTAGCGACCTGCAAACTGTGTGCACGGTTGCATGAGCACGCTGAAAAGTTGCTCAAGACGCGCTGACGAGCATGGTATCATTACGTCACGCGAAGGCAGCGCCGCTTTAATGCATATTACTAACGCAGGCCTATGTGTACATTTTTATGGAGTAATATCTTTTAATATAAAGAAACGAACAATATTTCAGTACCAACAAAAAAGATCCCCAACCGTCTACAGCAATCAACGGTCACGTGACAAGGTACATCGATTCGTTCATGTATTTGCCACCAGAAGCGCCACAGGTCATTTTTCGCGTCTTTCGATGAAGAAATAAAAATATAAATCCACCTCTCACGAAAAAAACAGGGTTGGTTTGAGTCAGTGCGACGCACGATCTTTCCATCGCTGGAGTCATCTCAGTTAATGTTCTGGGCAGTTGTCGGTCCCTTTAAACTGAAGAAGACCTCGAGTGGAACGACAGATTATGTAGTAGCGCGATAGCGTCGTAAAGAGAACGTCTTCAAATTTTAAGTGAAGCAATCAAGTAAGCAATAATAAACAACGACGTGTCACCATGTCACCTGTCATTGTTAGATACACATACTCATCTTCACTACCACCATTTCATCAGCATGGGTCTGAAGACTAAAACGTATTTCAGGTTCTTCTGACTAAGAGATCAAAGTACGAGTATTAAACACAAAGCAAACACAAAAATTTGTACAATATGGGAGACACTACACTATCTGATGATGATAATAATAATAATAATAATAATAATAATAATAATAATAATAATAATAATAATAATAATAATAATATCAGGGGTTTACGTCCCAAAACCACGCGATGATTATGAGGGACCCCGTAGTGGAGGGTTCCAGCAATTTCGACCATCTGGTGTTCTTCAATGTGCACTGACATCGCACACTACACGGGAATCTACCATTTCACCTCCATACAAATGCGACCGCCGCGGCCGGGATCGAACACGCGACCTTCGGGTCAGCAGTCGAGCACCATAACCACTGATACACCGTGGCGGACTACACTATCATGCAATCTAAATGCAAGCAAATTTAGGTGAACGTGTTTTCGCTTGTGTAACTAGTGAAGCTTATGCGAATAACGTACTCGGGGTGTTTTCTTTTTTTAGAAATACAGAATTTTTGTGTATCATATATGCGAAATGTACAGCCCTACTACTCGACGTTTATACGTCTAAAAACCATACGGTTAAAGCCATACGTCTAAAGACACATACGTCTAATGGGCGAACCAACAAATTATACTGATTAACTCTTACTTTCATTACAGCGACACCGGCCGCCTCGGCAAAGCAGCTCGCTTCGCTGTCACCAAGTAGAACAACAGTTCATTGTCACCGTTTGATGGCGAATACATGCATCTCAAAGCACGCACTACACTCAGCTTTCCTTCGCAAGTGGGCATACCTTGCAATCTCGCCGACAATGCAAGTGCAGTATGTACCGTAAGTAATTAAAAAAAATTAAGGCACCTTCGCGCTTGTGGTGCTAAGCCTGACGGCAGTGCGGTGCTGGGCGGCTTTCATTGTTTTTCTTTGTTTTTCTTTCTTCATCTCTTTCTTTTTCTCTCTATTTCTCACGTCTCTTTTGTCTCTGCTTAATTCTATTTCCTTCTCTCTGTCTTTTTATTTCTTGCTCCTTCTCTCTTTCTCTCTTCCCTTTATCTCTCTTACTGTCTTCTCCTTTCCTTCCTCCTCACCTCAAATTTCTCATATCACCCTCACTTGCCTTTCCCACCTCCTTCGTATACTATGCTATACAAGGCTATGCTATGCTCTGCTAGCGTGCCCGGATAGAGGAGTGGTTACGATGCTCGCCTTGGAATCGTGGGTACGCGGGTTCGAATCCCGCCTCTTCAGAAAAATCTTTTGCGCCAGGAGTTTATCTTCTTCTCTTTCTTCCTTTCTCACTCTCTGTTTTTCTCTCTCTCTCTCTGTACTCGTTCTCTCACCCATCAAGGTTATTGCAGGACACGCCGGACAAATCGGCCCACGTGTTTTGTGATCGAAGCAGAAGATGAACAGGGAGATGAGGATGAAGAGAGGGCGTGCCGGTTCATGACGATGATCAATTTTGTTCAGCCGTCACGGACCAATGCTCGGCTTAAGCAGCTGTGCAGTTAGAAGGTTCATCAGTTAACTTTGCTTAATTTAGCCGCACATTTATTTAGATTTCCCTGTACAAGAAATATCCGCCGCTTTCAGTAATCGAGCTCGATTCGGCTATGCGCTAATGCTATCTGCCACAGCACACTTGAAAGTCCTATATCGTCTAAACAAAAACACCCCACATACGAATGAACGAATGCATAAGTATGCGCGACACTACGCCGCCAGTCGTCGCTTTCTAGATAGCGCCGCTGTTCAGCAAACAATTAGAGCGTTCACCTGTTCATTCGCATTTTACAGTCGCTAAAGAGTTAGGCGGTCGCACTGAAAGAACAAGAAACTATGCACATCCCGCGTCGCCCGATCAGTCTTCGAAAACACGCCGTCGACGACAGGATTTGAACAATAGATCGATTGTTTTCTGTTGTTTTTTCTGGCTTTGTTTCCGCATGCCGGAGCATTTTTTTTTTTGAACACGCCTACGTATGTGTGTTCGACGTCAGTGTGACGCACGTCAGGTTCGTGACGTCACGGAGACACGGTCGTCACGCACATGTGTACGTAGGCCAACTGTTCCCTTGAGTCACGTCTTCTCTTTTTTTAAATGCGAAGCATTTCTTAGCGAACTTCGGCGACTTTGAGCGTATCTATCTATCTAGCTATCTAGCCGCCTACGACTTTGTGCTCCCCCTGGCCGTATCGTTAATGGGATTTATACCCAATTTGGTATGGCATAACATGACTGTATGACGAACGTAAATGGCTGGTCATATCATGAAAATCATGACTAACTTGTCATGAAAAGTATGATTTACATGCCACGCTCATGGCGCGCTCGCGACCGTTTCGTTAGCTTGATATACACCAAATTTGGTATTGAGTGACATGACTGTATGACAAACATAAATGACAAGTGGTAATATGAAAATCATGACTGCATGAGCGACATGACTTGCATTCCACGCTCATAGCGTGCTCGCGGCCGTTTCGTTAGCTTGATATGCACCAAATTTGGTATTGAGTGACATAACTGTATGACGAACATAAATGACAAGTGGTAATATGGAAATCATGACATGTCATGAGCGACATGACTTGCATTCCACGCTCATGGCGTGCTCGCGGCCGTTTCGTTAGTTGATATACACCAAATTTGGTATTGAGTGACATAACTCTATGACGAACATAAATGACAAGTGGTAATATGGAAATCATGACTTGTCATGTGCGACATGACTTGCATGCCACGCTCATGGCGTGCTCGCGGCCGTTTCGTTAGCTTAATATACACCAAATTTGGTATTGAGTGACATGACTGTATGACGAACATAAGTGGCAGGTGGTAACATGAAAATCTTGGCATGAATGTCATCTGCAATGCCATTTACATGCCACGATCATGGTGCGCTTGCGTCCAGTTCACTAGCTTGACATACACCAAAATTGGTATATCGCGACGTGACTGTATGACGAACACAAATGACAGGTCGTAACATGTAAAACATGCCATGCAAATTATGTAAAACATGATTTGCTCCTTTCTGGCTGCTTCGCATTACATTGATTCCCACAGTGCGTAGGATTTGCCGGCTTTTTTTTCTTTTTTTATTTTTTTGCGAAAGAGTGTCACAGTGATATTTCCATTACGTGTCACTAATTCTTCGTCGCGGCTGGTGTAGCGAGAGTGCAATATGCGCTCTCGCTTTCTTTTTTTTTTTTTTTTTTTTTTGTCTCGTACTTAGACTCTTCTTGGGACAGGGGAGGCGCCAAGGGGGGGGGCGGGGGGGGAGGGAGGGACGACCGCCTCCTAGAATCTTTGTCTGGCCCCCCATCCTTCACATTGCCCCCCTTCCCCTCAACGAATGAAATCACTTGTCGTGGGCGAAATGGAAGCTCGTGAAGAAATTTCAGCCTCGTTCGACAGAATTGCAACTTTCCCTTTCAACTTTGTTACAGACTATACTTCCGTCTTACAACCGGAAAGCCGCGCTACTCTAGTGCGAGCTAGCCTTCGGTACCGCGTAAAATCTAGCTACAAGTGCTTCGTAAGTAGACAAGAGACACCGCAAAACCTCGCGTTGAGCTCCTATGTAACATACCTTAAAATCAACTGACTGTGCGACACCGTGCTCCATGTAATAGTAGCGCCGTCAGAAATTCTTCCCCTAGGGGGAGGGGGGGAGGGCATAATTTATAACCATAATTTATGTTCGTGTGTGCGTTTGTACGTGTGCGTGTGTGTAGACACACGCGAAATTGAAATTTTTCAAAAAAGAGAGGTCTGATTCCCACTCCCCACCCCTGGCTACGCCAGTGCCGTGTGCCGTCGTATGGATGTGTCTCAGTCTGTGTGAGTAAATATATGTGGCTCTTCCACAGCCTTTGCGACAGTGCCCAACACAGACAGCTTTGTACTGTTCATTCGTTCCTTCATTCCACCAATCAAACGCGGCCCCCCCCTTAACCATTTCGGGAGTGTATAGGACAGCCAGCCGGAAATATCCTCTGATGAAGACCCCGCTTTCCTTAGCCTTTTTCTTTGCACTTGTTACGGAGCTGACAGGGAGTTGCCTGCCGGTCAACGGGTACTACTGAGAAGATCATGACTATGACAGAGAGTGAGAGAGAAAGAGAGGGGATTTCAATACGATTTCGACACCGGATGGAAGACCGCGCGCTTTCGGCGAGAGGGCGCGACCGTGTCAGGGAGACGGCATGGCGCTGAGCCAGCTGTTTTCACCGCCTTCGTCGCTTCGTTCCAACTCTCAGGCGACTTCATCGGCCGACCTTTATACTGCACGTGCCCTTGACACGCGAGCTGGCGCAAGCGACCTCAAGCGCCAGGGCCCGAAGGGTTCCGTCCTTGCGCCCGCGGTCATTTGCGCAAGCGCGTTAGCATGCTCGACAGTCGCAATTTCAGCAGATACCACGCCGCCGGCTTCGAAACTTGCTGCGCTGTATTCGCTTTAAACGGTGACAAAACAACCAACAGGTTTTCCCTTCCTTTCTTCCTTTACCTCTCCAGCTGTTTGCGACAAAATGTTTACGAACGCGTGTTCCGTGATGCGAGCTGCTTCATAAAGCGGTTTGGGTGCGCAGCCTGTAAATTAACAGCACGCGCTTGGCACTGCCATGCTTCTTTCCTTTATCACTATTTGTTTGCGTTCGCTTGAGTCTTATTTTCTAGTACGCAATCTAAATTACCAAATCTCATTGCGCAATAAAAGTACTACATCCTCGCTCGAACATCTTTCCTGTCCCAAAGGGAAGGACTGTATTGCTGTTTCGGGAATACTGAATAGTGCGGCCGAATAAAAGTCCACTTTTGTGCCTCCTTTTAAACTGTCGCATTGGCAACTCACGTCACACTTGAATTGAATGACGAACTCACGTCACACGTCAGTTCGTCATTCAGTCATGACAAGGGTAGCTCCTCATGGAGTGCAGTAAGGTCTGTCGCTTATACGCGGTTACAACCTAGGAACCTAAGAAAAAAATGGCATCTCCGCCCACAGAAACGCGTTATGGTGGCTAGCGTCATAACCACGGCGCGCATGCCCTGACCGACCGCAAGACAGTCCGTGCTGGCTGGTTTTCGCTCGAACCGTATGTACTTCTTCTAAAACCCTACGCATACTTATGAAATAAAGATGCGTCGTTACTACCTACCTATTAATTTTGGCTGAGCAGCGACCTCAGAACACTTTATGAAATTTACCAGGACGTTCGAGTTTCTGACCTAAAATGGGAGACACAAACGCGGTTCTGTATGGGAAAGACAGCTATCTGAAGAACTCGAGAAGTGCTCCGACGTCACAAAAATAAGAAAGCGCCATTGGACAGAGCACTTATGCAAATTCTCTTTGGGAGGGACTGATGACTTTGGGCGGAGCTAACAATTTTTTTATTTATTTATTTTTTCTGAGGTTGTAACCGAGAGTAGCACAGGAAAAAAAACAACTAAGGAGTCCGAGGACGCGTCGGACGCATCGGACGCGTCTTCTAAATGGCCTTTTCCGTCGCTTCTCGCTCTGACAGGGGAAAAAGCCCAGCGTTCCCCTTTTTTTCCACCTCCTCAATAACGAAGCCACAAACACTCCATATCGTCGCCGTACGTCCTTTCACGATAAATAGCGTCGCTCTCAGGCAACCCTTTCTTGCACTTTCGCGCGACAGGCAGTGCAGAGAGTACGACCTGGGTGTCCGTGAGTGTTCCACGTCACTTTGCATACACCGCAATGTAGGTCAGGCGGCGCACCGCTTATCAGCGTCACAAGGGCTTCTCCCTCCGACGCTGACCTTGACGGCTCCGAGCTGTTATTAATATCCACCCGCGTGTACGGTTAGAAGCGGGTTAACGGTGAAACGAGTTTCACTGGAAAACTACGAAGCGCAACGAGGACGACCTCGCGTTCGCTTTCGACGGTGGGTAAATACAACAGGCGCTGCTGAGCGCAAACCCTTCGGTGACGGCTGTGCGATCTCGGCATAAAAGCTAAACATAGTTTAAATACGTCTTTTCAGTTACGTGCTTGATAAACTCGAAAGACACGTGACGTTCAGCAGAAGAGCCATAGGTCTCCCCATTTTCCTAATGCGCGAGGGGAGGGGGGGGGGGGCATTGTTAACTACCTGTGCATTGAGGTAGGCGCACTAGATAAATCCGTCATTGTTGTGGCCAAAATTAGGCAGCTTACGCGTGGTTTCCAATATTAGTAATTTTACAGCTAGAACGAAATTCAGTCTGTAATTCGAGCTGCTAAGGCATGCGGCCCGAGTGAAGAGGGAGGGAGCGAGCACTTTGGCGCCCTAGTTGACTCCTCCGCATCACTATCAACGGGGTGTGTGTATATATATATATATATATATATATATATATATATATATATATATATATATATATATATATATATATATATATATATATATATATATAAAGAAACTACTCATACGATACGAGGAACTTGTTTAAGTTAATAGGTGCTGCAATGTAAGGGAAGGCTTGCCACCTACTACTGCTCCAGATACGTCAAATCATAATCGAGCAAAAAAAAAAAATGGCTGCAACGCATATCTTTTTCCGCACGAAACGTAACACCAGAATTTGAAGTAGGTTGTAGCCTTCTTGACGCCTTTCATGCAACTTACGGTAGCCCCGCACAGGCTTTCGTTCAAAACGGCCACCTTGAACACCCCCCCCCCCCCCCCCCTGAAAAAAAAATTGCAAACTCGAAATCGGACGAAAGGCAATCATTGGTTGGCAGTAGGTTGGCATCGCTTCGTCAGCCAGCCATGTCTCCATAAAAAAATGTGTATGTCGTGTTAAACCAATCAACCAAGCAAGAAAGATAAGTGCTGTTCTGGTTAGCGCCGCCACTGCTGCGGCATTGGGCGAACACATGAGAGCGTTTTGCGCATCATCAGGTTACACGATGTTATAACTAAAGCAGTCAACTGCTGACAAAATGAAAAGTAAAAAGAGCGAAGGAAGTAAAGCAGGCGTTAGAATATCTCGACAGATAAAGAGGAAGTCTATACGAGAGGTAAAGCAGCTAGCTCGGCACGCAATCTTTCTCGGTACTAGTACCATGCTTTCAGATACCATAGACAGGCCGAAATATCTGTGGGTCAATTTGCCGGAGTTTTTAACAAAGTTGTTACCACCACCAACTATCTGGAAAGCTACTTGCCAACACGAAGTTTGCCGTCTACAGCTTCGTTTCTTACTCTTGTTGTGGCCCGAGGGAGTATGATGATTAGGATGTGTGCTAGAATATGTGCCACGTTATTATGCACGTCTCTCTATCTTGCATTCCTATTATGTATGAATAGAACACTTCAACTTTGACGCATTTTACAGAACATTTCTCCGAGGCGGAGACAGAAATAGTCACTAGAAAAACAAGTGAATTTGGTGAACCTAGGAACAGCAACTAAACCTCGCTAACCACTTAAAGACATACGTGTCCGCCACACAGGCAGCGGTTACTTTTCACAACAATCGCAAAATCGACGCATCTGTAGTAGTCACACCGAATATTCTGTTCTTTGAATTACTCTTTTGCTGCGCGCGTCTCGCTGGAATGAGTAATATCGCGAAGGCCGAATCAAGTGATTGATATAAAAAAAAGTGTCCGTCCTCTTTAGACGGTCAAGTTAGACATGCAAGTTTCCTAGACCCACCACAGGTGGATCAATCAGGAATACTGCAGTAAAAGGCCCCGGTATCACTCAGTTAAAGTGGTTTAATGGAAGCCTATTATACGCAAGTATGACCGTTCAACTACCTTCAAGTGAGTGTCAAGCATATCACCACAATCTAACCATAACGTCACTTTGGTGCAAGTTATCAATAGTTAAACACGGGTATCGTCCCCAAGTTAACCAAGCACAAAGCCCTGCGACGAAGAATACGAACGCGGGTACGTGTCGTGTGGTCAAGGAATATCGTAATGATAGGACCAGTGTTCGTTCTTCGTCGTCTCCTCTTGTACTGGTCAACAGTTAGAATGCGACGCCATCTTGCCTAAAGCCAAAGTTCTCCTCGACCAATGGGAATCTTGTTGCAATCTGAAGGAAGACAAGATGGCAGGCACTAAGCGCCATGACAGTTTCCTTGTCGAGACCTCGACTTCAGCCGGATGCCTCCACAGCTTGTCCACTAACGATCGTTTGAAGTCCCCGACAGGTGAACCACTAGCCCACCTGAAGGCGCATGTCCAAGCCATATCAGAGAGCATACTTTCAATCAATCTGCAGAAGTGGATTACACGTAATTTCTTTGTGCATCAATATAACTGTTGCACAACCCGTTCCCCTCCTACCATGGAAACAAGCATCTGCATGCCTTCCGAGCCTTCGAAAAGGTAGCCATCCCCTATCTTATCCCAAACTGGTCCAGAATATATGTCACATGTAAGCGAGTACAAAAGTGCGCTGACCTTGCGTCGTGGCAACGCGGGGCAGCAACAGCTTTAGCGGATCGCTTCGTGGCAAAGACCGGTTGACGACGCAAGGCGACGAAAAGCGGCTGACGCAACTGTTACACAAGACGCCGTTCGACGCGTACTTTCGGACCTACGGAAACCCGAGCCTCCGCGCGAAATCCGAGTCTCACTTGCGTCGCAAAGACGCGCAAAATGATCCAGCCTTACGCGGGCAAACAATGCCCGCGAAGAGTCCGCTTTTTCCTCGTATATACGAATGCAGCTGTTTCTGGGCGTTCACAGGAAAGCGGCAGAACAGCTACGCAGGCACTCCCGTCACATACAAGGTTGTCTCGCTCGGTGAATGGATTGCGCGGCAGCGCCGAGGAAACGTAAGAGCAAGCGGGGTTGTCCATAAACCCACATCCCAATGCGCACCGCACCGCACGATGAAAACGTCAGGAAAATCGTGGCCTGGAAATTTTCACCAACATATGCCTCATTTATCAGGTAACACGCGAGTAGCACGAAACGGCGTCATCTGCAGCACGAAACAACGATCATTGTACACGACGCTAAGAGTATGCACGAACTAGAAACACCAGTCCAATATCTATTTCACCAATAAGTATTAACTCGAAGCTAGGATTCAGGCGTGTGGAGCAAGGGAGAAGAAACAATCTTACAATCCCTGCCCCGAATTTCATTCCTGGCTGACACTCGGAGAGGCCTTTTTGCGAACTGGCTTTCCTCGTTTTGACAACAGTTACAACACGCCATATCGAGCTGGAAAATGAAGCCCCGTCTCGAAAGCGTTGCCAGTAAAAACAATAGCAGTGGGACCTCACCTTCGACCCTGCTGTAGGGGAGCCCTGTACAGCTCCCAGAGAGCGGCGGAGGAGGCCGCCTCATCCTCGGAAGATGCTGCACCGCGTTGTAGCGACGGCGCCAAGTCCTGGCTCGGCTTGGACCACAGCTGTTCCGAGGTGGAAGAAGAGGGCGTCAACGACGACGCCGGCTTAGGACGTCGCAGCAGGTCCGCCAGGGACTGCGCGAGCCTCCTGCTGCCCACGATCCTGCTACGGGTGCCCATCACTCGCGAGGTAGGCCTGGCGACGGCAGAGAAGAAGCGAAGAGCGGCTTGCGAACAGGTAGCCCTCCCGATACGCGGACGATATCCCCTGCTAGACTACGGATGAAGCCGGTGTCACAATCCCATGTCGTCGCTGGCGCACCGCGCGCGCCGGGAAGCTTTCCAGATAGAAGAGGAGAGAGACGACGTCATCCTATTCTTCTGCCAGGGCGCGCTCCGTGCACTGCAGTCTGCGGTCGAGGACGAAAAAACTCTTCTGGCTGGGGTGGGGATGGCTGGAGGCAAAGCAAAAAGCCCGACCGCCGGCCGCGGTCGCGCTTTTGGCTTCCTCGACGAGGCAGCGAGAGAGCGTAGGAAGAAGGGCAGCACACGTGACTATCCGGCAGCCTGTGCGCCGATAGCGGGCACGTGAACAGCGGCTGCTTGCGTGTCAGGCCGTAGCGGCGGCGCATACGTATCTGCACCGGCTGCTTTTGTCCCTCTCCTGCCTCTCCTCCCAGTTGCCCGGTGAGATCGGCTGCGGCAGTCGAGCGAGGGAGTCCGCATGAAACAAGAGCGCGTACTCTTCCCCTCTCCCGTGGCACGGATGCGAGTGGTAGGGCGCAGGTGAGAGCGGCCGTTCTTTCGGGCGAGAGGCGAAGGAGATGTCCTACGTCACGCGTGCACGTGCCGAGGAATGGACACGTTCCGCCGGAGACACGAGACTTTCCAGAGAAAGCGCGACGGGGAAGTGGAAGGGCAGTCGACGAGATATGCCCGAGAACGTTCCGCGGAAGACCGGAAGTGCTCCAATGGCATAACCACGGTCATGGCATAACGGAACCTATGCATCCCGCTAAGGCTAGGTGCGGAAGTAACTGTCTAATCCGCTGTCAAACAAGCCCAACATCGAGCAGGAAGCCATCTTGTGACAGCTGAATTGGTGGATAAGGGCTGTTCCGCCCGCAGCAGTGAAATCAGCCCTTTGTATCTTTCCGAGATCCTGTCTAGACAACAGTCAGGGACGCCGACATCCGCCTTGGGCTTGGGGTGAGAATAGAAAAAAGATCGGAAAGCCAGCATTATGCTTCTGTGTCTTCGGGGTCGTGGAAGATCTTGTGACCTCGAGCTCAGCATTGCAATAACGGGCTAACAGTGGCACCCCCCCTTTCCCTCACACGCACTTAGAGTCTTCTATCATAGTAATAATTGATGGGGTTGCCAGAACCCCGAGAAAATTATGAGGCAGACCGTAGAGCAGGACACCGCATTGATCGCGAACCCTTGGGGTTCTCTAAAGGGGCCATCACAAGGTCACCCGACAATTTGGAGTTTCCAGCTAAAACTAGAAGTAGAGGGTCTACTATGCCTATACAGATATGAAAAGTGGGCCGTAAAAGAATATTTCAGTGCAAAACAAGCCCTAGAAGTCGCCGGCTGTAAACCCCGCCCACCGCCGGCGACCGCCATTTTGCCATGACGCGTGTGACGTCATGTGCAGCAAGGAGTGGTGCTGTCGTCTTCTACCAAAGTTTCAGCCGCTGCAAATCGTTCAGTTTTAGTGCCGAACTGAAGAAAGCTAAAGTATCTCGATTTCACGCGCAGCTGATCACAAAACAATATCGTTCGCCGGAACGCAGACGCTCGCACAGCTGGCTGGTTGTTGGACGCTCGCCCAGCTGTTTGATGCACAGCTGGCTGCTAGTCGTAAATCTAGTTCTCGCCCTTCATCTTACATGCGCAACACATTACGTGCTAAGATACTCTGTTTCATGTCAAGTATTCCATCTCAAGTCTACTTTAGGTTTCTTCAACCACCTGCAATTATGCTGAAAAAACAATCATGCTAATAAAACTGAACTTGAGGGGCAGGAATTCAAGCGATATTTTTCGGGGGAAAATTCTGTGATGCGCGAGGTCACTTCGACTTTTGCTCAAAGAACTAAAATGGTTTCGGGGGTATAATTCATACAAAATGATTGCTTTGAGCCGTTGCTGCAGAGTATATATATATATATATATATATATATATATATATATATATATATATATATATATATATATATATATATATATATATATATATATATATATATATATTTTTTTTTAAAGGCGATGCTCTTTCATGACGATAGCAGTTTATAAATCTTTGTTTAAATTTACATTATTTTTAGACATGAAGAAATATTGCAAAATGCAGCATTTTTAATGTCTTTCTTTTTTAAAACTAGTTCTTTCATTATGAATGTATCCGTATTTTGTGCTTTAATGCGAACACCAAGTTGTAGAAATACTTCGGGAAGAAATAAGGCAGGAAAGTTGTGACAAAGTTGACAAAAATATTATCGTTTTGACCCATATGGCTGTTTAGTTTTCAGTGAAGCTGTCCAAGCAAAAATATGGCCTGTGCATCAATCTCTGTGTAGTATGCTTCTTTGATAACTTATACAGCGTTTTAAACTAGTAATTTTCGTTTTAAGCAAGAAAATAATTGAATGCTACCCGAAGGTTGCGTGAAGTTTCTCTTCGCCGCATAGCATGTCGGCGCGGAATTCCGGCGAGCGCCTTTTCTCTTCGAATAATGCTATCATACTCGTCATATAACGCTCGTCAAAGATTTAAGCAATACCGCAGTTTGCATCTTCACGCTGAAGCCAGTTGCTCAGGACTATACGATGGCCAAATAAATAAACAAGAGAAGTCGAAAACGTCATTTCAGTACTACCAGGGTCCTTCAAATGCTACCAGGGTCCTTCAATACTATCAGGTTCCTTCAATACTACCAGGGTCCTTCAAAGTATTGAAGGACCCTGGTACTACTTTTAACTTTACGCTTCCGCTTAGTGGTTATACACTTGATTAATTTGGACCATCTGGAATTCTTTAGCGTGCTAGTAAATCCAGATACGCCAGTGTTTGTGCATTTTCGCCGCCATCGGTATGCGACCACAGTGAGCGGGATCGAACCTGCTACCTCGAACATATAGCAGGGCAATGACACAGCCATCAAGCTACCGTGACGGGTCACAATGACTGCGCCGAAACGCATGCTCAATGTGCACTGCATGTGCAGTGATACACCGGGAAAACCGAAGATTGATTTGACTACGGTGAGCTATGCATATTGTGCATATCGCCACGCGAAAACGGATATGGAAATTGGTGTTATGGGCTTGCCAACGGTGCTCAAGTCCTTAACGATGAGAAGAGTCTTACGACGGAATCTTACAAAAATATTATAAGATACATAGCTCAGCGTATTACAACAACGTATAGTACGTTACTGGCCAGCTTAGTATCATGAGGGAAAAACAAGCTTAACAAACGTTTTATACGTTGCCAGCTGGCAATGTTCACAATGACAGCGGGCAAAACGATAAGGCGTGTGGACGGCCGTTGCACATCACACGTGTTGTGACGCAGGAACTTCGACACTTCACTCGTGAGCAGGGCTATTTTTACCTTCCGGGACCGAGCAACGCACTGAGGATATCGGAGCAGAGCGCGTGCTGGCCCCTCGCGTCCAGCCAAAGTCCGCACCACTTGCTGGGAAATCACACGATCGGAGCTTATCTCTTCACCCTCAACGATCCCGTATCGAGCCGTGCAACCGACATAACGAACCCCTCACCACAAGTAAATAACCTGTTCCCTTTATTAGCGCAGCAGTGTTTGGTAACGGCGCTTATCTTTGAATGGTCACACGCAACATTCTGTGTGTTGGCGTAGCCTTGACCACAGAAACACGCCCTATAGACTATTTTACGGATGGGTCTGAGTGCCGCCATATTGGGCTGTTAACCTTATGTGTTTTGCATCTTTAACAACCAAACGAACGATGTTACAGTAGACGCGGATACGCATGAAAATGGCTGGATTGGTGCTGACGATGTTTCGTGGCCTTTTTAATTCACGTCGCAATATACAAAAATAAGAAAACATCGGCATAACAGCCCAAGATGGTGGCGCCCAGATGTGTTACAGAAAATAGTCTATGCGAGCCACATTCCCGGCTTCGTGCGCTAAATTCAATGTCATGACGAAGATAAACTAGAGTTGGTGTTGTTAAGCTTCTATTTGTTTAGTTTTTGCAGCGATGCAGTATATAGCTATAGGCTCTGGTGGATCGCGTCCGCAGACAAGGCTCGTATATAGAACAACAATTTTCGGCGAACCGATGAAACTCCCATAAACCAGCGTTTCTGCATCGAAGAAAATTGACATGGCCTCAAAGTAAACACAAATGTGCATGATTTCGCCGACGTGGCAGAATGACGTGAACAATTTTGCCTCAAAGACAAGACCACTTTCATAAGGACCGAACGTAATGCCATTCTTGTACTTTCGGAACAACGATGTTTCTTATGTACTACAGCATTTCATTTTGAGACTGCCGTTGGCCGTCCTTGATATGCGTCATACGCAAGAGAAACACCGGTATCTTTGAGCGTATCTCTTTTTCGCCCAGTATAATCAATAATGATAATATATAAATCACTATCGCAATATTCACCGTATAAGAGTCATCGTAGTGACAGCTTCGCTTCCTTCCATCTTCACAGTAGTGGAAGGGCTCTGATTTTTTTTAGCTAGGGGTAAGTTAAGTGAGCATTCATCCACCGAACGCTCTCAGGCAATGAATCAGGGTCATCACCTTTCCACATGTACAGGACGCCGCGTTCGCCTTGGATATCACGCTCGCCTTGACGTGGACAGCGTAATAAAACACTTTCGCAGATTACTATTACGTCTTATACCGCATCCGGTCGCTATCCTTACACAACACCAAGCTCAAACGCGCGTCACAGTAAATCCTGCTGAATGCCAGACACACTTATCGCACTTAATAGTACGGCCCAAAGTTGTTAAAAATTTCTTCTTAGCTAGTGTCAAAGATGAAATACCGATAGTCCTGTGTACCTATAATCGAATAGACGAAGTGTCTAAACTGACAATGAGGGTTGCCTTAATGCAGAGGGACGACGCGATATCGCATTTCCTTACGTCTCTTTTGATAACGAACACATTTGTTTGAAAACATTGTTTTAGAACGCCACTTAGACGGCATTTCACATTTTCGCGATGTCAGAATGAGCAGCGACAACCCTTTCGGAGTCAGCCATCAAGGACATGCCAAGGGGAATAATAGTGGAAGCATTGCAGTTCTTACACTTTCCTGGTTTAAGCACGGCAGGGGGCCACAACTGCTGCAAAAATCATGCAAGCTAAAAAGGTCACCTGGTTACACAGTAGTAACCAGAGAAGATAGAGCTTTACCATACTATTAGCGTCCGTCTTCTGCACACAGTATCTATGTTGTTCACCCGAACCCCCCGCCCTGCTACTGCATCGAACCCCTGCCCGCGGCAAGTTATCTTTTTCGTCCACTTTTCTTTCTTCAAATCTACATTACATTTACTACAAATAACATCCCCTATACTTTCCTTGGCGTTATTGTCTGTTAGTTCTCGTTAATATTGTGTCTAACAAAGAAAAACGAGCCCTTAAAAATTTCCACTTCTTTCCCTTCATTCATAGCGAGGGTCTCGTTCTGGCAGACTTGATGCTTTCATGTAGTGTGCGAGGGATTATTGGTCAGCTGCCAGCTCGTAGTGAGATCACGTGCTACGTGACGCCAACAGGCAGAAAGAGAGTGTTCCACACTCGCCGTCGTGGTTACTAGCGACGCTGACTGATGCTCAAGCTTTAAATGCACATATATACCCCATAAAGTGGACGGGGGGATGGCCGCCGCGGTAGCTCAGTTGGTAGAGCATCGGACGCGTTATTCGAAGGTCGCAGGTTCGGTCCTTGCCCGCGGCAAGTTATCTGTTCGTCCACTTTTCTTTCTTCCCATTTACATTAGCATTTACTACAAATAACATCCCCTATACTTTCCTTGGCATTATTGGCTGTTAGTTCTCAATAATATTGTGTCTAAAAAAAATAAATAAATAAAATAAGCCTTTAAAAATTTCTACGATTTTCCTTCATGCATAAAATAACACACTCAAGCCCAATCCCCCCGCCTCTACTTTGTCTAGTACGGAACCAAAAATTGTATGGGGCCACGTGAAATGCCTCTATAAAAAACTGCTCGCGTAGTTATTTTGGGTTACGTCTTAGGTGTCTCCCTGTTGACCCTGCGGTGTTTCCTGCTTTTCTACGATGTCTTCACTTCAGCTTAAACACATTCAGTGCTAGAAATAAGAATCGCAGACCCGCTGTGTTCTGGTAGTGTTATCGGGGATCGTCTACGAAAACACATATATCTGTAGGAGCCGCATAAGATGTCAGTACGTGGCAACTGTGCGCAATCACATGAAGGGCGATGCCCCCCCCCCCCCCTCGCAAATATCGTTTCTAGGACCTAAGGAAATTTCTCGGTTATCACGATGCCAATACTTCACGAAAATGACCTTCCAGCACCTGGTTGAACACCGATTTTTTTTTCTTCGTATTTCTAAACAAAACGAAATATGAAGCTCACGTGTAGTTCATTTGTTAAGAATAAAATAAAAAGGAAAATGAGATAGGACTAATTACAGTCCCTACATAGATGCACGTCATTTGTCCAGTCGTCCGGTTGCGAACGTGCATAGATGCACGTTCGCAACTGGACGACTCGACAAATGAGCAGCTTGTAAATGATTAAAAATAAAAAAAGTCTGCTTTTGGATTATCTGATAATAAGCGGCACGATAATGACAGTAATGAAACAAAGGGGCAGAGCGTTATGAAATGCACGTACGGTGTGCTGTGTTTGTGCAGGGAGAGAGAGAGAAACACAGAGAGGTGTGACACAACAGCCCCGCCTTTCGCTGTAAAGTAAGGAATGTAAGGATAGTGAGATTCGCCAAATGATAAGTAATCGCCCAGCCAAAATGGGATCAACTTGTTTTTGTACATACGAAGTATAAGATCGAAGTATTGTCGTATAAATAGAATTTACTGAACAGCACTTATCTACTCCGGAAGCTCAAGCGTCCTTGCTTCACAATCATGATGACTTTCCTGGCAGCATAACTGTTATCATCAATGTCATCAGCCTGTCTACGTCGAGGCAGCAATAAGTGTTTTTAATCACTCATATCCGAGCACGAACGAATGGTGAGCAATTTCGAATAACTAGTTCTTGACAAACCAACACGTATATACTAATCTTCTTATAAAACGTGACGTAACCTTGTGTAGATTGTATCATACAGTGAACTTCGCTGAGAATGCAACATTGCCAGGAAACTGCGAGTCGCTGTTATTTTTTTTTTGGGGGGGGGGGGGGAGGGGGGGGGGGACTGGTGTGTTGTCGCATACGATAGGCTAGTTTGAACGTTAGGTCAATTATGTTTTAGCGCGTTTCAACTTAAATTATCTTGTTTGTGTTTGCGTTTGTCAAAACAGGCGAATATTTGTCCTTTATGTCTCTGTTTTGTTTGCTCATTTGATTGTTTTAAGCGGGACTATCTGCTACACGGACGCATTGTTTAAGCCGCGCTGTTTCCTACAGAGAGAAATAGTAGCGACCATCCTGCATGATGCCAACCTCTACAAACACACACATACGCACACACTCACGCAATGAACTCTCCCAGAGAAAATACACAGCACATAAATTCTGACATGATAGTTTCACATTGGGAACCTATACATCCTACTGTACACAGCCTACTGTACACAGCCTACTGTACACAGACTACTGTATGCAGTCTATTATAAAAAGCCATCGATGCTTTTTTATAACAATTTTTTAATATTATTTTTGGATACTTCCCCAATTCATCTACGCTAAAGGAGCAGTGACATAACAATTTCAAGCTTGAAATGTAACCTTCACTCGACAGCTAGGTATGCAAAAGATTTTTGAGCGAAGTATGAATTGCGTTCGTTGCGTAGAGGTCATTTTAATTCGTGGGACGAACAGCGTACGAAAGCTCAACGGGGCGTTCAACACCTTGATACATCGACAGTATTATGACGCGTTCAGTGGGCCCCCAGGCCACGCCCCAGGCGCTGAGTGACGATGCGCTAGTAACGATGACGTCAACGATCTCAGTGTTGTCATCGCGGTGCCGACTGGCGGGGACGCTTGGCAGCGGCTTCGCTTCGATTGTCTGGGTTGGTTGTCTCAAGTATTGCGGCTTCGCCGCGCCTCTTCGAATGATATGTCGTTTGCTTGCCAGCGTGTGATAATTGGGAGCGACGATGTCAACTGAATTTCGTGGCAGCATGTCGTGAAACAGTTGTGCGCGACCTACACCAGTGGCGTTTCAAGTACTGCGAGAAGGAATGTCTTTAGGAGAACAGAGATTTGGGAAAGTTGGTTGAAAACAGCGCAATAACACGAGGACGAATAAGTTTTCTTTGTCGTCCTCGTGTTGTTGCGTCGTTTTCAAGAAGGGAATTTCTTTGTCGCAGACATCTGCAAAGGTCGTTTATCCGCCTCGTGCGCTGCTGCTTTGAACAGTACAGGTAGCGCCACCAACGGCGAATGATGGCGAAGAGTGGATGCGCGCGGCTCATAGAAGCCTTGCGCAAAGCGCCCGCTACTTGCCATTCTTTAAAATTCAATTTTCATTCAGGTTTGATATTTGCACTGCCGACGCTGCTCCACTAGACAGCCATGATGTTTGTTACGTCGATTGTTCTATTTTATTTGTTTGAAAATGACAGGCCCATTTTTTATTACTGTGCGCGCGCGATTGCACTGCATGCGTTTCTTACGTGCATGCGTCTAAGTTGTTGTTTGCGGGATCTGTTAATGCAGACGAAATAAAAACTGTTGCAACATAAAACAGACCTTGTTTTATTGAACACCCTAAACAGTACAACAATGCACATCACGGTTGTTTGCAGGGGCGTAGCCAGAATGTTTTTTTTCGGGAGGGGTTCAGTCATAGTTTGTGTATGTTCGTGCGTGCGTTTTTTGTGTGCATGTATATAAACGCAAGCAAAATTGAAAAAATTTCGCCTCCCCCCCCCCCCTTGTTTACGCCCCTGTTTGTATGCCTGCTTAGGAAACGCACAAAAGACACGCGTTTTCATCTTCGTCCAGGACTTATAGCACTTAACTATACAGCTAATTATGCCAAAAAAAAAACCGAAAGCTAACTTTTTTAACTTTGTAAGAGAAGTCACACAGCTGCATAATAATGCGTGAAAGTACATGACCAACAAACATTCACACAGTGTTTTTAAATTATGGGAAACTTCAAACTGCATTACAATCACATATTTCTGTAAATCTAATCATTTTCACCGTCGAAGCCACAATCCTCTATCTTATGCGTTTTAAATTAAGCATGACATTACTCAGATTTATATAGGAAATGTGCACACGTGTGGTATGTATCTCGTATGCTAGATTCTCCTTTGGTACGTGAAACTCCACATAAAATGCCATTCTAGAAGTAATGTTCGTGGACTAGCGAGCATAAAGAAGGGCGACTACTGACAGCCTCACTCACCTTTGTAAAAACGGTATTCCAATTACAGTTCAATATTAACCGACGCAACAACGATAACAACGCACTTGTTACCGCGCAGTGGTATCAAGTTGACGCGCGAGGCCAAGCGTGGCATTTTAACTGCAGCGAAATCCTGCGCGTACAGTACGCCAGAATATTCTGGCGTAATGTCGAAATGGTTTCCGTCATTTCAGCGGTTCCCACGATGTAGCGCCAGTTCCCCTCGATAACTCACGTTGACGCTGAAAACGCGACGTGCGTAAAGTTGACGTCGCTGCTCCTTTAAATCGGCTTAAGCCACCATGTATCCTGGTGGAGCGGGCTAACGCTATTTTCCTTTTATTCATATTTGCACGCAGGGGAAGGAAAAAGAGCACGCACACAAGCGCACGCACACACACACACATGCACACGCACGCATGCACGGACTAAACTAAAAAAAAAACAAAAAACAAAGTTGCATTCGAATAGTATTTATTTTTTTTTTCGATCAGCCTTGCAGCCCTATTTGTTTGTCAAGTTGTACCATCTTTTTTTTCGAGGGCGCTTCAGCATCGCATACCAATATCTCCTTGTGCGTCGTACTTCGCGCTTTGTTTCGTCATTGCAAACAATTACGGCTCATCCAACTCTGCTGGAACTGGCGAGTCTGATTCATCCAAACGCGACTCCTGATTGCTCGCAACCAGCTTCGGGAACGAATGAGCGAAGTAATAACCCGACGAGCACAGCTGGAACAGAAGGCTTGCAAAACGTACGAGGTCGCGAACGTCGTGCATCGACTGTTTACGGTATGAACACATTCCTTTCTGCTTCAACAGAACACCCATTAAGATCAAAACAGAAAAAGAAATGGAGGCGGATGATATACTATGGCGAAAGCGTGCCGCTTCATGCCAGTGAAATGTGACAGGAAGTAGAGAGAGAGAGAGAGAGAATGAAGTGGAAGCAACAGCTGGCGAAAGATCTCGCGAGTTAGTCACAACGAGAAAGTACAGCAATTTAAAAATTTGCATAGAAACTAAACTTTGGAAGCTTCGTTTTTGACGTTTTCATGTATATCACTTATATTTCTCATTGTGTGTCGTAGTTGGCGCTTTGTTTCATCACTGCACAAATTACGGCTCATCTAACTCTGCTAGAACCGACGTGTGTGATTCGTTTAAACATAACTCACCGTGGCTCGCAACAAGCTTAATAATATAATATTTGGGGTTTAGCGTCCCAAAACCACGATATATATGATTATGAGGGGACACCGTAGTGGAAGGCTCCGGAAATTTCGACCATCCGGTGTTCTTTAAAGTGCACTGACATCGCATAGTACGCCTCCACCGAAATGCGACCGCCGCGGCAGGGATTGAACCGCGACCTTCAGGTTACTTATATCTGTAATTTGTTTACAAATTTTCTGTGTTTCTCAAGCATTATTTTTTTCCCCTTGCACATTTGCCTGTGTACATGTTTTGATTGCAAGTATAGAAAGCGTATGGGCACATGCCCAATCTGACTTTGGTGCTAATACTGTATTTCTTGCATCGTTACACACTCTCAATGATTTCGGATGTATAAGGAAATAATTACGATCATTTGTATTTTTCTCAGTTTTATCCTTTGAGTTCGTTATATTTCAACTTTTTATGCTTTATTCGCTGAGATTGTTTGCTCAGTTTGTACATTTTCGTTGTAATGCCTATGCCGTTCATTTGTAAGGGGTCGTGGTCCCAGTCAAGCCCATTACAGGCTTTTTCTTAACCATGGCCCTCAGCATCCCGAATGTTGAAATGAAATAAAGTTTCAAAGTTTCAGGTCAATAGCCGAGCACCGTATCCACTGATCCACCGAGGCGAACGCAACAAGCTTCGGAAGCGAAAGAGCGAAGTAATCGCCCGCGAGCACAGCTGGAACAGTACGGTTTACTAAGCGCAGCAGGTCGCGAACATCGTTCATCGACTGTTCAGGGAATGAACACAATTTTTCCTACTTCAACGGAACGCCCATTAAAGGCCAACTGCAACGAAATTTGACTTGGGCAGAATTGGCGCGGAATGCGCAGTATATGTTGGGTAAGCAATGATAATGACAATGAAAACAGCTTGCAATCGCGTATTTAATGTATAATCGGTGCTCTAATTGTTAGCTTGCAGACGACGCGGAGCCCTAGCGGTGTGCCCGGGCAAATCGGACACAAACGGAAATGACGTCAATCGCTCACCACCGCTCATGAGCAGAGCTCCTCGCAGCAGCCCCTCTACGAGCGGAATAATTCAGAAGAGTACACTTTTTTTTTTTTTTTGTAGTACGAAATGCGGGGCCATAGGCTGCTGGAACATATGTTACGACGGGTACCAGCTTTCACGCTTTTCCGAAAAACGTAAAGCGCCAAAAGTTGCGGGTTATATATCCAGAGTGAGGCGAAAAGAATGGGAGGTATCGAAGAACGTGGTGCTTTACGCGGCGCACTTCAAACGTGACAAATATCAACGCGACCGGCGTCTCTTCGCCCAAATACTGTTGAAACTGAAAATAATCTTGAATCCTGAAGCAGTGCCTTCAATATTCAGCCACTGCAAACACAACAGCGGGAAGCCCCGACCAGCGTTTGGAGAAGCGCCGGCGACGAGAGGTATTCGTATTAGACAGCTTTCGTACATAGCGTAAAATGTATGCGTTAGCGTGTTTCGCTCGCTAAATTATAGCGTAAAGCTATTCCAAAGACAAAAACGGTAAAACGAAGCCCCAGGAAGCGCTAGACTAGCTGCGCCATCTATGCGCGAGTAATCAAAGCTACAAAAGCTGATCGGCTCGCGTCTAGTTGCGAGTAGTCAAAGCAGCGAAGTTCGACAGAAATGTAATCGTGCTCGGTTCAATGCAATTCAAGCACAGAAACGTATTATAAGACAACGAATTGTGCTACGTACGTTAGGATTTAATGTAAGAGTTTTGGGCGCAGTCAGACAAGTATTCACAGAAATGCAGACACTTTCGGTAGGCATGGTAGTGTGTCAAACCGAGCTTCGGTGTTAAGCTAGCTTTCCTGCATTGCAGTTTGCCCTACTAATGGCGGCTGGTCACTTACTGCAAACAGCGTGTTCAAGCGAAGTTTGCTTGCCCTATGGCGCGGAAAACGTTCACTGGGCTCCCTTGATTTGAACATGCGTGATAGAAAAGTAATGGCACGTTCCACTAGGATCTCCTCTACACTTCAAGGACGACAGGTGCCGCCATTAGTAGGGGCGAATATGCAGCACAGGGAAGCGCACTTGCGGATTATGAAAAGGGTCTGTACCCGAAGTGTAAACCAGCAGCATCATGTATTGTGAACCAGCGAGTTCTCCAAGACAGCAGGACGAGACGGTAGGCGCGAAGCGGGCAGTACGCTTTAACGAACTTTTATGATGATGCATCCGTGTTTCCTTCACGGTGCATGTTTGCATAGTTTGTTTTTTCGTTACCATCTAAAGAGAAAACTCTGGGGCGCGGCCGCGAAGCGCATACTTCGGAGCGCAGAGCAGACGATTCGCCTGCATCGGTCGGTCTGTCGTCGAGCTGCTGTTACGTCACTTCCGGTTAGCTGTAATGGCGTCGTTTTTTCTAGTTTTGGTATCTAAAAATTGCGTTTTTGGCGAGTTCTTTTTTCTTAGGTAACCACTGGCATTTCGAAGGTGAAATTTGGCAGGTAGCGTTACCTCCAGCTAGACTGCCTATAAATCGGCTTTTTGAGGTGTGTTCACAATTTCGTTGCCAGTTGGCCTTTAAGGTCAAAAAATAAAAGAAAGATGGAGGCGGATGACAACATGGCGAAAGGCGCGCCGCTCCTTGCCAGGTAAATTATGACAGGAAGTAGAGAGAGATAGGTGAAGGCAACAGCAGGCAAAAGATCTCGCATTAGTCAGAACGACGAAGAAAAATAATTTAAAAAAATTAGCGCAGCTTGCACTAAGTCAACGAAAGGCTGGGTCACAGCAGAGCTGCTGGGCACGTTTCAGCTCCTCTTGTTCATAACCATCTGTACAGAATGATTAGGCGGTGATTGGGCACGCGCCGGTTAATAATTATAATTTTCTATATACACACGGCAAACCACGACCATAACAACTCTGCTATAAAACTACGCGGAAACTGAACTCTGTTTTCGAGGTCATCATACCGCTTGAGCTAAATTTTGCAAAGCGGCGATGGAATGTTCATAAAGTTATAAGGCTGTTCTTAAAGTTGCAAGTCACACTACGTGTGATACTTGAGGGGAAAAAACATGGTTGATCCCTCCGTCATAGGAATCGGTATAACACGAAAGTGAAACATGTCCTTGCAGAAGAGTAGTTGAATGTTTACTGTACATTGGTATAGGAGAGCTTGCACAATGTCTATTGGTGTTTGACAGTTACAGCACACCGTTTAACGTGGATGCGTCCACGCTGACGCTCAGGTGGTGCATCTGTATCCCGACGACTAACGCCCATGATCAATGATTAAACAAACCCTCATGGTCATAGATACTTGTGGTCGCTGAACGATGAGCGTAATCAGAGAAAGTGGTGTAGAGAGCCACAAGAGCGTCACTTATTGGACGCCGAACTTGGGCTAAGGTCGCCTACTCGCGGCATGTTAGAGTTATTGAACACCACTGCCCGACCAGAGGGAAACGCAACGCGCGTCTTGTCTTCCCCGTTGGCCGGCTGCGATTTTTCGCGGGGCAAGCGTAACTAAGAATGCGGAATTACGGCCACGCGAAGCAGTCAGCTGCGTCCATGCATGCTATTTTTGGTATTGATGGATGCTATGAGCGAGGCCGACGCTGGGGGTAAGGTCGCCCCCCTGGCGTTGTGTTAATGCGTCGACAAAACTGCCCTTTCCACCTATTCGAAACACGCCGAAGTTGGATGGACGCGTATAAACGACGCTTTGAAGGAACCAGTTGTGGATTTCATGATCGTGATGCATTACCTCACTTGAGCACGAACACTGTAAGGACAGTGGTAGATATAAAAGGCGTGTTTTCAAAGCCTACAGAGTATGTGACCGTGGCGCAGTAATAATAAAAAAAAAAGACCGTGGCGCAGTGGATAGCGTGCCCGACATGTCTTGTCGCCGACCAAGAGGTCGTAGGTACGAGTGCCGTTGACGGAACTTTTTTCTTTGTCTTCTGATCATGTGTATTTTTTCGACGTCATTTCCGTGACGGAAATACGTCACTGAAATCTTGGTGGACCCCGGCATAAAACACTTTCGTGTTAAAAAACGATTTTAAACGAAGCAATAGACACCTTTGCAGTACGTTTCAGTCCTGATATGAGACAGGACTTCGCGTCTTTCATTCATGGTGCCTCATCTGTGCTAACAATTCGTTCAAATGCCTGTCATAATAAAAAAAATACTTCCAAACTGTTGGGCTTTTTCTTTTTCTTTTTTTTAGTTTGTGTGCATTCTCGTTTGTAAAACGAATGGAAAATACAGAATCGAAATGGTTATAATCGAAGCATATACGATGGCGTACGCACGTGCAGGAGAGTTCGTCAGAGCCACATCAATAAATCGGCCAGCTAAAGAAATTCATCTCATACAAAGAAAGAAGCAAAAAAAAAATGGTGATCAATTCACAATCGGGACTGCGAATGTTACTAATACACGCGTGCGCAGTGCACCTGTTTGACCTTTCTTCGAGTAACACTGGTATGGTATGGTATGGAAAAACTTTATTTAGGTCCATCGGGCCGTGAACTAGCACGTAGTGTTACTCATTTATATAGTGTTACGGAGACGAGATGACGATTTAATGGATATATACAGCACTGTACGACAGCCAAACAAGATGGCTGAGGAGCCCCACGAGCAAGCGCTTCACGCCCACTCGTCGTCTTCATCTTCGGTGATCACCGCAGTAGCTCATGTCCATGACGCACCCTAACAACATCCGCAACAAAACCATCTTAAATGAGCATTTTTTTTTGTTAATTCTCCGTGCTTCGTGCTGATATAATCCGTTCCTGTACGATACCACCCGATTATGTGAGACAATTTAGGAGCAACGTTATATCCCTTTGTCCCTACACGTTGTGCTTCGCCGCGCGCATGTGATGAATTGAGGCGAAGTGGTACGAAGAGCCTTGTCGAGCGGTGCAGTACGCGTTTCGTATATCGACTGCTCTTTGTGCAGAGGAATAAAGGCTACCGTAATCAATATTTTAAGCGAAATTTTTATAACTCACATATTTCGGTGTCGTACGCGAAAAACCCGGCGCCGGCGAGCGTACAGAAATACAGCCCTCAAAGGCGAATGCGTATTTGTATGCGCCGTTTTCCAATAATTTATGTTCTCTCGATCGTGGGTTTGTCGGTGATCAGCAGTTTCTGATATGGCGATCTGATGTTTTATTGGGGTGACTTGTCGTTTCACGGTGCCACATTTCATGGTTGCCTGGATGTGAACGCATGACCGTCGTTGTTGCGTGCAGCTAGTGAAGTGTTGCGCTGCTAAGCGCGTGGGTGAAGGTCTAATTTTCGGCATAGGCGTGCGCACGGGGGGGGGGGGCGCAAAGGCAGCCCCATATATTGACATAATAGGGAGGGGGGGCGCTGCAACTCGTGGGGGGGGGGGGGGGGGGGGTCGCAAAGTCAGCTCCATACATTGACATGATAGGGTAGGGGGGGCCCTGCAACTCTGGGGGGGGGGGGGGATGCAATGTCAGCCCCATACATTGACATAATAGGGAGGGGGAGCGCTGCGACGAACTTCGCCCCCCCCCCCTGAAAGGGGAACCCTGCGCACGCCTATGATTCTCGGCATGGACAAAGGAAACAGTTAGGAGGGAGCAATTGCGCCATGCGAAAGAAAGAAAAAAGAGAGAGAGAGAGAAAGACAGACAGACAGACAGACAGACAGACAGACAGACAGACAGACAGACAGAAAGAAAGAAAGAAAGAAAGAAAGAAAGAAAGAAAGAAAGAAAGAAAGAAAGAAAGAAAGAAAGAAAGAAAGAAAGAAAGAGGTAGTACGTCAGGCACGCACACGCTGTTGTTTGGCCCCATTTTCCCGATAAGGCCACGGATCCCGAATATATTGTTATGCATACATTTGACACCGTCACTTTCAGCCCGTCGCAATACAGTCACCTGTATGAAGAACAGTGCAGCCAAGGAAAATATAGCAACGACAACTTTCGAAATCGCTGAACGTGGTCAAATGTGCTCGTCTGGAAAGCATATTTTCTAGCGTCTAAATGAAGACACTTTGTCGTCCACTATGCAGTTCGATTACATTCTAAAGTTTGTCTTCGCCACCCATGTTCTCGGGTGCGATCCACTCAATAAAGAGTTTAAACCTGTTTGTTTGAGAAACACCGGCCTCTGGGACATACTGACCTTCCGTAGGCCCTTTCGTGCACGTGCAGCGTTTGCTCTCTGCCTCTGTTTCTCCTTCTATTCCCTAATTCATAGTAGAATTTAGCGCGAAAAACAAGGACAAAAAATGAACCACACCAACACAGCGCCGAACGCAGCGTTGTTGTCACAACAACAACAGCAACAAAGCAGCTTACCGTGCAGACGTTTTTATAGCCTTTACGATGCGCCTCTGTCCCGTTCGCAGACAGTTTTTGTCGCATCTCCCGATTCATTCTTCAAGCATCCGTGGCGACGTTATCGAAGGCCTCAGGTCATGTTCGTCGAGTCGCTGTTATGAGACCTACACGTTTCTCTGCCGAGCTCAACTTCACCAAAACCGTGTTCGTTGCAGCTTAATTTAGTTTTCAACGATATTTTTCCGAGAAATGCTAAATTTCTTCCACGGCGTATTCTCAAAGGCCTGCTTCTAGTGATTTCGGTGAATTTCCTGCTCCCTGTGTGATTTCTACGGACGCAACGCTAAATCTTCGGAAGGCCGGAATGGGCATCTTCTCTCATCACCTTAAAATGGTCTTTTTCTCTCCTACGAGAGGAAGACGAAGTGTTTGCTTTGCAAATTAGCACCATTAACTTATTCTAACTATTCTGTAATTCTTTAGTCATACAATTCATGTGATCACTTTTATCTATAAATTATTCGTTTCTTGGTCAATCCCCCCAGAGTAGGTGAGCCAAATATATAGGCCATCATCATCATCAGCAGCAGCAGCAGCAGAATGCTTGTGACTACCGATTCGCTAGTTTCTTACTATTTCTGCGTGCACCCCTGGAATCTACGCCTCGTGCTGGCACCCATGCAAGTATAGACGTCCCCGCGCCCCCCACCGGGAATGGCGGCGTCCGTGGCGACGGTCTCCAGGAAGCGCATTGGGCTCCATAGCGCTGCGGGAGCGACGGTACCATGGTGTCTACTCGCTCAGCAATGAGGAATGGTCCGATGACGACTTTCAACTCTTACGAAGCCGTAAGGCGAAGCGTAGAAACACCGGTCCTCCCTGTCTTCAGGCAAGTCAACTCTGAAATCTACTCAGAAGACCGCAGTCAGTACGATTATTTTTGTACCAGAACTTGCTACCGACAACTTGAGACGAATTCAACAGACAGTCGGCCTCGGTGCTTCTCGAAGCGGCGGTGCCAAATGAAGTAAGGGACGTGAGAGTCAACTCACGAAAAAATGTTCTGGCTATCGACGTTGCACATGAGACTGCACTTTGAGCACATTGAGGACAATTACGGAAACTTGATGGCATAAAAGCTTCGCTCGTACATCCCACTGGGCAGTGGTACCCACTTACTGGTGTCATCTACGATGTAGAGATCTCTGTTTCCAGCACAGACTTGCCCAGTCTTGTGAAGCTAATGGTTGATGGCATCGCTATAATACATGTCTCGCATGGGCACATCTCGCTGTATAAAACTAACATTCAAGGGTGAATCTCTGCCCTCGCATGTCAAGGTAGGCCACTTCCGGCATCCTGTACGACCGTTCATTCCAAGGCCACTCCAATGCCACAAATGTATGAGGTTTGGACACGTGAACACCGTGTGTCACAGCACAATATTTGCTCGCGCTGCGCCGAACCCCACGCTGCAGACACTCCTGCGCTGCCACTGTACTCAAGTGCCGCAATTGCCTCGGGTCCCACGACGCTTCGTCAAATGACTGCCCCCCAGATACAGAAGGAAAAGGAGATCCTTAAGCAGATGGTGCGAGACCATTCGTCTCGTCGGGAAGCTGTTGCTGTCATCAGAATCGTCAGAATACGGCGCTCTCGACGCCGTAGCGGTTCAAGGGACTCTGTGAACCGTAGTTCACAGGTGACACCTCTTCCTATGCTTCCTAGACCAGACACGTCCGAGTCGATTTCTGAGGACAAGGCCGCACAAGAGCACATGGACACTGAAGCATGACCGGCATTACCAAAGCTGCTGCCAGAGCCGCAGTCAGAACAACCGAGCCACAGCCAAAGCCAAAACACAATCCACAGCGACTCCAATGGTCGCAGCAGACATGGACCGAGTCAACTACAGCGCTGGCTCCCCAAGACTTGCCTGTGAAAGACCAGGACATCCCTGCGATGCTTCGATCTCTTCTGGACACCATACTTATGCTTTTGAATAAGCTAAGTACTCCGACAGCCCGAACTGCCCTGCAACTGCTGGAGGTTCTTAATCCAGTGTTTTCAGCGCTTCAGTCTGGTTAACCTCCCTACCTTTCCTCTTCTTGCTTTCTCTCTCTCTCTTGCTATTCGATTGCCTGACTTCACCCCAATATTTCTAGCAGAATTTCTAGCAATCACATTGGCTGTTAGAAAACTAAATTCTCAGAAATCAAAAGCAGTTATTATTACAGGTGCATTATTTATTTGTATACATTTAACGTCCGCAAACCAATCATATCTTCTGAGCATATTTTCGAGTGTTGTACCATGTAGCTTATCAGAAGTTCGGTTGGTGTGGGTTCCCGGGCATGTTGGAACTTTTCTAATTGAAACAGCTGACTCACTCGCCACTGCGTCTTGGGATGGTCCGGTGTTACCTGTAGGTACCCCCCTTTTCTTTCATTACAGGAGAGAGAGTCAAACGCCTGTTGTTTAAAAAAAAGAGCAATGAAACAGCTCTCCTACAATCAGAGGAGTATACCGGCCTTTACAATTCCCGTGGAACTCCACCAAATGCCCTTCACGTCAATGCGAGGTGACTCTCGCAAGCTTTCGCTGTAGAGTTCCCTGGTTAAATTATTACCTTCGCAAATCTGGCTTTTCATTAACTAACCTCTGTGCTGTTTGCAATGAACCGAAAACGATAGACCACTTTTTTCTGTCATGCCACCGTTTTGCCTCACTCCGTATAGGATGTTTCTTGAGATGCCGACTGGTACACTCTCAGTACGGTCCTGGATAACAGCCTCGATATAGGCGGCATCCTTCGACGTACTGTTTATTATCACGGCTATGGACAGCCCGGCAAAGAGAAGTATACGTTACTCTCTCCAGGCGGCCTCGAAATTGAGGAGTGCTGGCTATAAACAATCGCTGATAAGCGGCCGAAGTCCGCATACGGCCCCGCAGTGCCCGCAGGCCGATCCGCGAGCGGAGCGGCGGCGGGGAACACGGCCAACACGGCGCCGAGGGCGCAGCGAAGCGTCAGAATCTGTCAGAAACTATCGGAAACAACTGCACCACGCATGCGCTTGAACGAAAAAAAGAAAGAAGAATTGAGACGCGCTCCGCGCTCGCCCGGCGTGCGCGCGTGAAGGGAAAAAAAAAAAAAAAAAAAAAAAAAAAAAAAAAAAAAAACGGACCGACGAGAATCGCGGAAGCCAGCGGAAGCTGAGAAGTTTCGTGTTCGCCGGGCGGGCGCTCCATCACGAGACGTGCAGGTGACAGAGCTTTGAGTTCGGTAACCTTCACAAGATCACCTGCTTGTCAACGTATACTTGGAAAGCAGTAAACTGCGTCGGTTGCGCGCTTTGCGCCTGCCGCTGGGTGATATGTTTTCGTCAGTGGACATGAAAGGTGTGTATCGAGGGCAATGTAACGCGCCGCAATGCGAGTGCGATGGGTTTTGCCGCGCCGGGAACAATGAGCCTGCCGCACCATACCAGGCTGGTTGGTGCGCGTACTGCGGGCACAGTCCAGTGCAACATGCTCGAATTGGTAAGTGGTGAGCCACAAGATGAGTGATCAGAAATGTCGAAAGGGTTAAACACCTTTTCACTAGAGCTTTATTAAAGAGAAAAGTTTGTGAAATATGTGTGCGGTCTTTGGGCGCACATTTCGTCGGATATTCATTGGAAACTTCATATGTAAGCTGATGACTGAGCGTTTCTTAGCAGTATGAAGAGTGCCTAGTCTGCGAGCGTGCTGTGGTACAGCTGATCATGCGTATTCGAGAACAAGGTAATGTGCCAGTGACAAATACACGTAGGCAAGGGGAAAACGGTGGTTCAAACGGCCTCCAACCGAACCTGAGAAAGTGGGACGAAGGTCGTGAGACCTTCGGCTCCCCCTTATAAACGGTATACCGGCACTTAGGTATACTCGTTGCACGCAACGTGCGATAAATGCGGTCTTCAAATGTGCTTTTTCAAACCTTTCAGAATGAGCGCTGTCAGATGACCTGCGCAGTTTTCGCCTGAATTACGCGAGCTGTGCCCACGCACTACAAGCATAAATTGTTGATTAATGTATGCATGTCCATCAATGTGGCGCGAGCATCGACATGCGTTGCTTGGAATGCGCTTCCAAATGTTCACAACGCGTAGAGCTCGCGGCGAAATTGACCAAATTGTATACGCCAGTGAGCTTGCAAAAAATACACGCGCTTTACTGTAGCCACGCTGAAATGCCTCTGTAACGCTTGCATCGATTTGAAGCGCACAGAACGCGCCAGTCACGGTGCATAAGAGCGTGCAACGCGCAGTAGAAATAAGCAATATTTTCACCCCGTGCATTCAGTTACACATTCACGTATGCACGATACTTCGTATCCGCGCATTTTCGGCGAAGTAAACGTAATGCATGGAGCAGCGCTGAAGGCCACATTACACGGAGTAAGGTTCCTCCGTGGTCACATTATTTTCCTGCGGCAACGACGAGCGCAAGAACACAGTCACAACCGAAATGTAGCAGTTTTCATGGCGCTCTGCCGGCTCCGCAACTTATATATTCACCGAATGAAAATGGCAACACAACACGAAGGCTCAACAACAGCGAAAAAAAAAAAAAAAAAAAAGAAAAGCGAAGACCACCAAGACGTCAGAACGATTGGTAGATATATAACCCCGTAAAATTTCGCAGCGGGCGTGGTGGCGCTATGGTGTAGTGGTTACGGTGTCGGCTTCCAATGCGTGCGTACCGGGTTCGAATCCGCGTGTGTGTATGCAAAGTGTGTTTATGTCACGTATGTGTATGAATGCATTACCAATTGTCTTCTAATATGCCATAATCATACCTGGTAAAAAAAGTAGATCACAAAACCTAGAAATAGGTGATTAATTACATATTTTCTTCAACAATCGCTTTTGGGCCGTCTAACCACAGGCCGCCCATAGACGGGAAACACCGACTTCCGCCAACGCATGATTGACATCACGCGTAAGTGTAGGCCGGACGTAGCCAGGAAAAAATTTGACTTAAAATCCTGCCTATCTTGCGTCACGGCTATTCAGGCGGCCCTGTAGAAATGGGCCGCTTGCTCTTGGCGCCGCATATGGAGCCGCCTAACGAACGGTCTAGCGGCGGCCAAAATCTGACCGGGTTTCCTGCTTGCATGCGTGGAATCTAGCCGGGATTTGAATGAGAGTGTAGGCTGGGTTTACTATTTACTACTCCTAACCTGCTGTCGTTTGGAGCCGGTCAGTTAGGGGCAAACCGCAGTGCTATTATTACAGCGTTACACCGAATTCATTCAAGCAACCGGTAAACTACGCTGCTAGTACTACCGACCACTGGGGAAAAAGAAGCTTTGTTTATTTTTATTTTATTTTTTTTTCAGTTTCATTTCCATCCTTTTCCTATGGTTTTTTTAATTATTTTACCTCTTTCGCTTTTTTGTTTACTTCGCGTTTCATTCTTCTCTCCTTTTTTTCTTTTATGCTACATAGTGTTTACATTTCCCCTTATGATTGACAGTGTGACCAATCCCCCTCGTGGGTATGAGCCAGTTTTCGTTAGGCGACAACAACAACTACAACAAACCATCCTTAAGAAAAGGTATCGTTACGATAACTCGGATTACGTCTCCTTTTCTCCACTCGTTTTGTTCTTTCTCTATGACATCTTGCTTTCTTGTGCATTGTCATGTATGTAGGCACGCTAAGTCGTTGACAACTTTGTACTTGCCTCGAGGAAACCTTTTATACTACCTTAGTACGTTACGTTTTATTTGCATTCGTTTGATTCTTCGTCAGAACTTCTGACGTTTTCGCGTGAAATCTGAGCTTAATTTCCTGTGGCATGCGACTCTTTTAACGGATGTCCCAAAGTGGGTGCCGGTCATCAGGGACTCGTGAAGAGCAATACCGTATACACATAGAGGTGATGTTTGCCAAGACACATTTCAACGCGCTCTTTACCTTCGGCAATATCCCACTCAATCACTCAACAGCGACGTTAATCACTAACCCAGGTACGGCCACCCTCTATCTTATTACGAGGAAAGTGCTCACCTATGGTACAGACTCGTCCTGCAGAGGAATGACGCGACGCTGCCCCACAAGTAGTCGGCCGCGGCGCGCGCCCACGTTTGCGCCATGGGTCCGAGGACACGTTCTCGAGTGAAACCCGCGCAACCCTTCGCGAGCGCGCATGCCAGACTTGTATCGACTCCTCTTGTGCCTCCGAGGACCGCGGCGTTGGTCGCCGGGTAGCTCACAGAGGTCGAAGGGCCCATCAATCTGCCGCTGCCTATGGCGCTTCCTTGAAGTAGTCGGCGGAAAAGTCACGGCTGGCGGACATCTTAGCGGCGACGATGGAAGCACGAACAAAACGAAAACGCCTGCCCAGCGCTTGCCAGAAAATATAAATGCTCCGCAGAGAGGGGGAGAGACAACGGTTAGTCAGAATGGCGCCCTCCGGCGCGCATCGCTTCTTCTCATCTAACTATATGCGGTGTATACACACGGCCGCGTCTCTTTCCTTGTGGTGCGTACGTGGTGAGAGAAACGTTTTTTCACGAGATGTGGTCACGCAAAGTCGTATTGTGTATATATTGACCGGTGGACTATAACACGGTTCATGCGTTACAGCCTCTGCGTTATTTCCACGTCCTGCAGTGCTTTCGCGGTACGAAACAGTCGAAGCAGTAGTCATGTTTCTCTACAACTCGACCGTTTTTCCTGGCTTACGTTCTCTTCCTCGTAGCGGCTGCTTCTAACGTGACGTAACAGAAAGGCCTAGTTTTCTGCGTGCCGGGCGCGGTCAGTTTCGATATCGCCGCCACATTTTAATGATGAATATCTCAACCTACGTTCAATTTTCGCGATTTGTAAAATCTGGATGTCCCATGAATTGTGACGCCATATAACGCTCTCATATGGGCAATTGCCCTGAAGTAAGTAACTAGAAAGTTAATTAATTAATCAGCCTTTGTTAACTACTTTAATGTCAATTATCTGCCGCAAAACGTTTCCACCATGACGTAGAATTCGTGTGCGAAATCGACAGGAACCTCGCTCTCATAAGAGCTTTATAAAAATATGCATTGTCAGGAAAAAAAACATCCTGTATGGCATGTTTTATATGACCATATGACGAGTCTGCCCCTTCGCTCAACTAAACAGCGACATATATACGCATATCTCTCTAAATGATATGCCTGCCTGCTAAACTGGTACACATGCGTCACTCTGAGTCAAGGCAGTGCGACGCGGCTTAATTAAGCAGAAAAGTGAACGTTAGCGTGACAAGCAATCGCCTAATCAAAAGAAGCCTATATAAACAACTCCAGCTGTCAAGGACGTACAGTCGTGACTCATAGGTCTATTTAGTCTGCGCTATGAGGCAATAAAAGGAAAAGGAAGAAAATGAAAACAGCGCGTAAAAATGGATCACGATCTTATCGCCGGCCTGAACCGTATGCAGCGAGCCTTGGCCTCAAAATATCACAACACTGGTTTGAATCATGGCAGCTGACCACTCTCGCTCTCACTCCTTCTCTGTTGTTATATCAACTAGCGACGTAAGGAAAATATTCCATTACCAAGAAACCAACCTATATTCCGATACACCGTGTTAGCACGCCTATACCCACGTTCGCGCAAACGAATTACGGTTCTATAAATAAGAAGCATGGAATTATATTAAGCGGCCCTAAGCCACAACCTTATGCTGGAGCACGCCGCAGTGCGGGACTCCGGATGGATTTTTGACCACCTGGAGTTCTCTAGCGCGCACCTAAGATTCAAGAACACGAGGCGTCAGAGGTGTACTGCACCAACCACTCGTCCTTCATATCGCACGTACTGCAGCAATTCTCCGTATAGATGGTTGCGGAAAATTGCCTCGCCAAAAGGGCTGCATCCGGCGCATGACACGAACGCTCATACCTTCGTGTGGTTCCGACCTCCCTGGCTGACATAACCTCTTAGAAGAGGTGGCATTTCGGAGACTTTGTGCTGGGGTCGCACCTACAACGGCGGTGACCGCCCGCTGGTCGCAGCACTGTCGTGCGGCGTATGAATCCACCATGCCCATTTTGTGATATTTCTGTCACTGCATAGAACGTGGAAGCACTTGCATTTGGTTGTCCCGGGGCTATACAGAACAGAACATAGAGGGTTGTGTGGGCAGAATTAATCATAAAAATAATAAAAAGTAACAACGAAACGAACTATGCCCTGCTTGCTGCACCGGAGTATTGCAGGCTACCGAATCAAATAAACAAAATTACTAGGACAATCGTCAAATGAAAATTTTAGAAAAGAAAGATAAAAAAGGGAGGTACCACCACTATCCAGGAAACAACATTCAAGGGAACAAGTCGGCAAATCAGCGGATACAGGCCAGATAAGTTTAACACAAAGGACTTGCTTCATGGGTCCTCTTGACTTACAGCAATACAGCAAGCGCCTCTTTGCCAGCTGAGAGCAACCGGTCATCGTTCCGGGTCGTCCTTCCGACTTGCAAAATTAAATCCATGAACCACTCCACCGATCTTACTAGATCCTTGTGCGCGAAACAAGTTTATTCCTTCACGCGGGAAGCGCCCTTCGTGGTAATGTCTGGGAACTGTGTTATGCCTCAGGGCAACTTTCAAAGTAATAGCAAGGATCGCTTGTAGACCTCATTCGTATTGCATATCACTTTGTGTTCAAAGCATTCATTTTTACTTTTCAAAACAATACGCGGCGACACATGACAGGCTATACTTTGATGAGAAGCTTGAAGGTTCGACTTTTTCTACATTGGCAACAACAGTTCTTGTTTAGTTCGTGGGGACAACTGATAAGAACTGTCTCCTGAAAGTTCTTATACAGGCTCACGTGGCCTGTACAGAGCGGAATACACGTATTTTGTTTTGCGTTAATCTACGGTAACATGAAAATAAAGAAGAAAAGCGAATTTGACAATGTCGCCGTAAGGCGCTGGGCCCTTGTAATAGACAGCACCTCTCATTACAGTCTCATAGAAGTCATTTTGTAAAGCAAGTTCAATGTGCCGACTGGCACAATGTGCAGTCATATAGCGCACTTAAACGTAAACAAAATTAAATATACCCGAATATTCACCGCAGGAACAGAAAAAGGCTAAACTAAAAAACAAGATCTACCGAAACAAGCCTGCCAAAGTTCATATGGAAATGTACAGGCGTGAGCAAAAGTGTGCAGACCACGGGATCGCGTGGCCGAATGCATCGACGCGCCATCTAGTGACGTGACGCCTGCTGCGGTGCGCATGCGCGTACCGTCGTATCAGCTGGCCTCTCATGCCACTCTGTCTGACGCGGCTACGGCGCTCGTAGCCAAAACGACAACTGGGTGTCGCTTTCTTTCCTGCATAGAATCTGTGCTGTTCCTTTACGTAGCGGCTGCGACGGGGCCGGTTCAAGCGCCGGGCTCGCGTCGTTTTTTTACACCAGTTGATTAGCCGAACTACGAGCTAGCATCGCATAACCTAAAGCCAAGCACACAAAATTAAGTTTTCTCAGCCCAGCTTGCCTTTGTCGCGTTAAGCCAAGTGAATGAGCCTAGTTAAGTCAAAGTAAGTATAGCCGAAATCAATCAAACATAGTTGAGCACGGTATCACGTAATAAAGTCAGGCGTAAGCCTAGTCCAGCTTGCTGTTTTCATGTTAAGCGAAGTTAAGCTTAAATGAGCCCAGATGAGTCGAGGTAAGTATAGCCAAATCTAATTAAGCATAGTTGATCATACTATCTCTTAATTTAGTCAAGCGAAATTAGCCTAAATAAGGCAAACCTATAATCCGAGTCGACTTCCCCATGAGCCCAGAGAAGCCAAGCCCAGGAAGATACTAATTACTCCTTATCGACTCCAAACTAATTAAGCTTATTTACGTCTAATTAGTGTTAGTTAAGGTGAATACTGATTATGCCTGATTAATTAGCCTGTGATCCAACCACACACCCCCTATATACTGGAGTTTCACGTGACATAATTACGCTAATTATGCATAACTAAGCTAATTAGGCAGAGCCAAGGTAAGTATAGACACATCTGATTAGGCGTAGTTAATCATGGTATCATCAAACTAATCGGATCATAATTAGGTCTAGTTAAGTAATATTTCATTAACCCCAATTAAAGTAATTGAAGTCGAAGTCTCATGAGGTCAGAGAATCCGAGCTCAGGAATATACTAATTACTCCTGACCGAGTCAAGTCTCATTAAGCTATATCAGATGTAATTAGAGTGAACACTAATTATAATTATTATTGATTAATGTGTGTGACATCGAAGCCCACTCGAAGTACTCTATTATCTGTGCTTGGCTTCATCAGGTTATGCGATACCAGCTATGCTTACTTCGGCTAATCAACCGCTGTAGAAAACGACGCGAGCCCGGCGCTTGAACCGGCCGCGTCGCAGCCGCTACATAAAAGAACGGCACAGATATTATGGAGCAAAGAAAGCGACACACAGTTGTCGTTTTGGCTACGAGCTCCGTAACCGCATCAGACAGAGCAGCATGAGAGGCCAACTGATACGACGGGACGCGCATGCGCACCGCAGCGGGCGTCACGTCGCTAGATGGCGCGTCGATGCATTCGGCCACGCGATCCCGTGGTCTGCACATTTTTCTTTTGCTCACGCCTGTACATTCACTCCAAATAAGCATGAAATCAAGCAAACAGACCGAATATTTGCATAAAGAACAGAAAAAAAAAACGCCTGGCCTGCGCAGAGCGCGCCGCACAGTCACAGCGAAAGCTGGTAGAGCGGCCTTTCTAAAGCCTTTTTTTAAACACTCTTGGGGAAACTACTACAAGTACACTTGCATGGTACCCACTATACCATAAATCATCGTGAAGTAGGGAAGCGTGCACTATTCCATTAGTATTCGTCATTCTTCGGAGAAGCGTGGTACCCGCTACATACGTGTAAGGCATTGTGTCCACTTTGTTGATGCTGCGGCTGACGACAATGAAGAATTATGTCTGAGCCTTTTGTAATGGGTTGGAAGCATTCAACGACCTACTCGTTGCGCAATTCGCATTGTGTGACGCCAGGTTGTTACTTCACTCTTCTCAAACGCTCTATTACACATGTTAACGCGATTCCTCAACCGACATGCATATAGGGTCAGTTTGCGACGGAGTTTCACGCACAGGGGTGGCGCTGTGGTAGAACACTGGGCTGTCACGCAGAGGGCCCGGGTTCGAATCCTGGGTTTATTTCGTGTTTATTTTATTTCGCGCGATAGCGGTTACGGACACCGACGGCGGCGGACAGATACGGCGCCAAAATCGACCCTTGTCGTAACAGCTTTCGGTGTAAAAGTTGAACCGTACCTGTAGCCATTGCGGCAACATGTCTTCCACGAACCGCAGAAGGTATCATGAGGACATATCGATAGCAATTTTTAGTAATAACTCCGAAGGATCTTAGCCTAGTTTATCGCCTGGAAACATAGCGAGTGTCAACATGTATGGTCTGCATGGATGCTAATGAATGCGTGGGCTTCAGCAAAATGAATAATTTTAGCAATATAAAGCACTATGCCGGAGTTTCATTTCTGTACCTGACTAACTTGAGTTAGATCTTCCAACCAAACTTCGTAGTGTATTCAGCGTGCCCTGTGTTCCTCGTCTAGTTCCTCTCATCCGAATTCTTCTATTTTCTCCGTTCTTCATTTTTTAGATGTGAAGCATCTTATGGCGAAGCTTAATCCGGTGGTGGTGGTGGTGGTGGTGGTGGTGTGCCGCGTGCCCTACCCTTACTGCGCATGCGCAAACAGTTAAAGAAAAAATAAAAATAAAAAACCTCCTCTCCCCCCTCTCTCTCCTAGGCATCCCTCCCCACGGCAACCACACCCTCACTGCGCATGCGCCTCCCTTCCTCTCTCCCCTCTTACACTCCCCCCTCTCTCCATCCCTGCCCGCGGCGTCTAACTCCCCCCTGCGCATGCGCGTCCCCCCCTCTCTCTCCTCTCCTACGCTCCCCCCTCTCTCCTCTACGCATCCCTGCCCACGGCGTTCACACTCCCCACTGCGCATGCGTGTCACCCCCCTCTCTCTCCTCCTCCGCTTCCCCCTCTCGCCTCGCGACGCCGACGCAGGCAGCGTCTGCTAGCGAGTTTCTTGGTTGAAAAAACCGACTGCTCGCGCTGCACAACCGTTCACTGGCCACCCCATATATATGGCAATAGATCTTGACCTCCAAGGTGGTGCCGGTGGAAGATTTCTCCTGTGCGTTGTTGAACAATAAAAATTCGCAGCGTGCGCGTTAACTAAAAGCGGAGTGCGGGTCTCTGTGTCCAGTCGGAGTCTTCTGTCTCTCATTGCCCATTAGCAGCGATTGGCATGTTCCAGTAGGAAACACTGCTCCATCACTGCCTGCTTTGCGCCTCCCCAGTTTTCTCTCCTGCGCAACGCTGCGATGAGCGCCAGCGTCAACGCCGCCGCCAGTGTAAGCGTTAGCGCCCGCTGCTTCACATCTACACATGGTTCCCTTTAGCGGGAGATGGTGTAATTTTTTTTTTTTTTAGTGTCTTTCTGTGTTTTTTTTTTAACCTGTTTGATCACCTCAGGTTTTCTCGGATTCGCACTGCTGGAGCCACATGGCCCTCAGCCAGGTACTTTTTTTCTTTCCTTCCGTAAAGTATTGAGTTTTTTTACTAGCTAATTGCACGAGACTGACGTAAACGCCGCATCGCGATGAAAGCTCGTCCACCCTGCGTGGAGGGAGCCCAATCGATTCTGCAGGCATTCTCAATAAAGTTGTTCTCTCTCTCTCTCTCTAATTGCAGTGTCAATAGACACCTGGTTGACTGAAGGGACTGCATGAAATGTCCTCCTGAGTGGCATGAGCGAGCAATCGTCGTCGCGTTTGTTTCGAACACTGACCTCTATACCCATAATTTAACTTCTAATGCGCTTGTTTAATTCCACGTGCCGTTCTTGTCATCCGGAAAAGGGGAGGCAGAAAGAAGAGAGGAAAGCATATTAACCAATCGCGAGTTTCCGGTTTGCTGCCCTGCATTATGTTGGGGAAACAAGTGTTGGGAAGATGACTAATAGAGAGAGAGAGAAAAAAAATAACATGAAACAGGAAGGTCGTTTCATTAGGCGGTGTCCACACAGGTCAACGCACAGCAGCGAGTGCATTAACGCTTGCACAGCCTTTCTCGTGCGATGCCAATTCCTGTCGGTGCCGTAGAATTCTTTCTTATGACATGCCGTTAAGACTAAGAATCTTGCAGTAACCCCATGCGTTCACGGGTTTTCACGTCGCGGCTCATGGACACAGCTACTGGCATTGACGTCAATGTCGCTTTTTCTGCTCGTGGAAACGTTGGAATGAGCCTGTGCCGTAATAATACAGGCCACTCACAAAATAATGTGTGTGCATCAATCATCATGTTCGTTTCATTGCATGCGTATGTGGTATTGTTTACAACATCCCGCTAACTTGTGGCAAAAAAAAAAATACTGGGCAGACTGGCGCCTTCCTTAGCGAGAGGCAGCACAACTTTAAGGGCGCACCTACTTCACATTTCTCAATTCGCTGCGGCTCATGCGGTTGTAAACTTTTGTTTCATAGCACGCATCATCATCTCAGGAACCTGGAGCAAATGTCACGTGATATCATTGAAGCTCTTCACGTTAAGGAAAGCATGGAGGAAGAAAAAAAAAACAGTTGGAAAGCATGGTCCTTGCATTTCCGCCCCATGCATCTATCTCCAAGATTGTGGACGTCAGCCTCCTGGAAAAAATGTGACAAATATCTGCAACGCGATGGTGTGCGCGAAGCCTAGGTCGGCGAACTCACTCATGAGTCGACTCACTGGAACTCACTCAGACTCAAACCGAGGCGTGAGTCTGATTCTGAGTGAGTCCGGGTGAGTAATATTTTGGTGAGTCTGAGTGAGTCCGGGTGAGCAATATTTTAGTGAGTCTGAGTCCGAGTAACTCCGGTTGAAGAAAATTTTCGTGAGTGTGAGTCAGAGTGAGTTTCGGCTACGGAAAATTTAGGTGAGTCTGAGCCCGAGTGAGTCCAAAGTGCAAGATATATTTCTTGAGTGACTCTGAGTGAGTTCCACTTTTTTTTGCCGGCCTACGGTCGTATCTACTAATCTTCAGCATTACTATCAACCTTACCTGGATTCACGCTTATACTCACGTCTACCCCTACGTATTCCAAAGCAGTGTCGTTAACACACAATTTCAATATTTATTGATCAGAGGCCCGAATTACGTAGGGAGGTGCCCTGACCTCCCCCCGCCAACTCTTTGCGGAAAGTTCTTGAGAAATATATCTTATGTTGGCATCTCTTTCAAGCAAAATGACCTTACTGGTTTGCGAGCACTCATAACTCGTATTCGAAGGTACTGTATCAAACGGCGCCAAGCAGAGCACCAATTACGTGAGATATTGGTGTTAAAGAGCATTGACACCAAGATCGAAAAAGCTAATTTTAGGCTAACGGACCCATGAGTCGACTCACTCGGACTCACTCAGACTCAGATCGAGCTGTGATTTGAGTCTGAGTGAGTCCGGGTGAGTAATGTCCTGGTGAATTTGAGTCCGAGTCCGGTTGAAGAAAATTTTCGTGAGTGTGAGTCCGAGTGAGTCCGGCTGAGGAACATTTTCGTGAGTCCGAGTGAGCCCTAAGCGCGAAATATATTTCATGAGTGAGTCTGAGTGAGCTCCACAAGTTTTGCCGACCTATGGCGCGCAGTCGGAACAATTTGTATTTATTCCTTCTGTCTAATAAGCATGACAGTTGTTAGTTCAGCGTCTGTCCTGTGTCGTTCTATCGCCTCGTCTTGCCACGTTTTTGCGATGCTTTTACCAGGAATTCTTTCTTCCGACGCAGGCTGGTCCTGCACCCGGTCAAGCACCGAAAAATCTCAATGAGCATCTGGCCAGGAAGCGGCTCTTCGGCATCCACTGAAGGCTACCTCCCTGCACCAATTAATCAACTTCCTAACGAGCGATGCTGCCAAAGGCGTGTTCGCCCGCGTATTAATGATCGCGCATAATGTTGTAACACAGTCGGAGTGGGTCGGGTTGGGGCACGGAGAGGATATCAAGTACCACTTATAAGCGTCTCATCGACTCCTCAATGGCCGTACGCCCCGACACGCCTCGTCGTTACAGCCGTGCCGCTGTTGCGCGTTTGCTCGCGGGGCTCGTTTCGCCGCGTTGACGATCGTCGTCCGTCGAACCGGATAAATTACGTAATCTGGGCCAAGAACAAAAGCCACCGGGCAAGATAAGCCGGAAATGATTTCCTCGTAACCGCTTCTCTTTTATGGTTTGTTTGTTTTTTCTTTACCTCTCCTGTCGGCGCACCTACTGAGCTAGAAACGGAGCGGTGCCCCACGCGAAGGTAGTGCGAACTGCTTTACCGCCGCTACCATGCTCCGAAGCTGCGGCTGATGAGAAGGTGGCCTAAGTGCTTAAATGCGCGTCGTCTCGGACCCCCGTGTTCTCGATGACCACTTAACCGGAACTGGCAATTATCGGGAAGACGATCCTCGTAACCTCATCCCGTCTGTGTTTACAAACATAGTACACCGCCTTTATGTACCTCTCTCTCTCTCTCTTTTCACGGCACCCTTTCTGTTCCCTTTTACCCCGGAACAGACACATATGCTTTGGCCCCTTCCGGTAGCCGTTTGTGAGAGCGCCGTGACCCGCTTTTGTTTTCCTGTAATTTGTTTTTTTTTTTTTTGGTATTGTTATTAAACGCACATCATACACGAGCTTATGCGAGCGTTCGCTGCGAATTTGGTTGCCGTCAACGTTTTCGACAACGATGATGTTATATAAATATCGCTGCAAACAGATGATGGTTGTTTGTTTGTTCTTTTTTCTCGTCTTTGTGTTTGCTTTGGCCCAAGTGTTGACAACCGGTCCCATGCCGACGCATAGCCCAACACGATCGAAAAAGGAACAGATGCTGATCGCTTCAGGAAGTACCGTAATATACAAGCCTATAATAGCATGCGGTCTAATAAATGAAGTGCACGAAGTGACGACCTACTTTTCACAAGTGGTATTCAGCGCCGTGGGTTATAATCCGGAATTGCGGAACACACGAGGTAACGCTGTCACAAAGGAGGGAAAAATCGCGAGGCTTAAAAGTGGCAACGATTAAAATGAGGTACTAATGTATCTGCGGCTAAAAATGATGCATAAACTGGCGACTGGTGTTATTTGCGCGAGGGACTGCAATCTGCTCCAACGCTCGAATGCAACGCTCCAAACGCAACGCTCCAAATGCAACGCTCGAAATTGTTGAACACAGCTTCGTTCCTATACATTTGGCGTATCATCTGCTAATTGGGCATTGGATATGTGGTGCACTCCTTTGCGCACGAAATTTTCCGTTCACGCCGAGGAAGCGGACTGCGGAGCTATTGAGTTCGTTGTCGCCGTCATGCAGGTTGACGTCAAGCTCGTGATATCGACCGTCGAATGCGAAACGCACGAAGTGAGCATATATGTCGACATCGGCACGATTTTCTTTTGCACCGACAACATCGATATCGAGCTAAGTCAAAACGTACCGGCCATAGAGGCTGTCGTCATCGCGGCGAATGTAGCACAGTGTAGTTGCGCAGTAGTGGACGCGGAGTATACGTACGTTCTTGCTTTCCGTGCCTGATTTCAGTGTTTTTTTTTTCTTCGTCTTTGTTTCAGCAAAGAGCGTAACTCAAGACTCGTGTTGCGCTGATACAAGTCGGATTGTTGACGACGAAGAGAAACCGCACTCGCGATACCAACAGCGTGGCGCGAAGCAACGATTTGCGAGCATTCACAGTTAAAGAGAAGGAGGGCGCGTTTACACGACTATAGACTTTGCGCGAGACGCTTGGATATGACTGCGGAAAAGACATATCGTGTACCGAGTCGATAGAAAGAGCACCGTGCGTGCATCTACAATTTTCTTTTTTCTTTTTTTTTTCTTTAAATCAAGATTACGCGACGTCCAGCGCAAGAACACCGACGTGCATTTCACTGCCTTGCCGCCCCTTTTGCAGCGTATCCGAGAGGCATGCAGTATATCGCTTTCGCAAAGCGTCGTCGCTTTCTCAATGTAGGTAAACAGAGCACGCGGCGACGACCCACTTAACATTGTTCGTCCCTCAACGAACAACTCTCTACGGGCGAAGCCTACTGACAGGGGATTGCTGCAACGGATATCTTATCGAGTTCCGTAACACAAGTTAGTTACCATGCAGTTGCATCCTCTCAATTGCTCTCGTTGTTCACTCGCCCCAACTGTGCCATCGGTATACGTAACCGACGGTGATCGACTGTTTTTTTTTTTCGACGGAGTTTTATGCGCTGAAGCGATACACAATTACCTAATTATCTTGATTGGTTTATAGAGCTTAACGTCCCAAAGCGAGTCAGGCCGTGAGAGACGCCGTAGTGCTTCAGATAATTCCAACTACCTAGGTTTTTTTAACGCGCACTGACATATCGCGCCGTATACACTGGCCTTCTACCATTTCGTATCTATCGAAATGCGACCGCCGCGGCCGAGATCGAACCCGCGACTTTCAGGGTCAGCAGCTGATCGAGTACCGTAAATACTCAATGTTTCACAGCGCATGGAACGAGGACAAACAAAGATGAGACACACAGAGCGCTCATCTTTGTTTGTCCTCGTTCCATGCGCTGTGAAACATTGAAATTATGCTGCACCAACTAGCCCAACGCTCAAGCCTTAGTAAATACTCAGCCATCACGGCGGCTTACCTAATTATCTTCAGTGCAACAATTTTGCGCCTTCAGGTTTATAATTTCATCTTTAAAGCGTAGCTTTCCGCGTCTTCTCTCACGGGATATGGCACGTGTACGCTCGGTCTGCTCGGGTTACAGAGTGGGCCGATCATGCAGAGATAGGAAAATAGTAAACTAGGTTGGTAACGTGAAATGGGGCGGTGAGAAAATCGACCCCATCCCGCAGACAGTGAAGTCGGAGGTCGCATGGTGGGCTTTTCCGCGTCTTGTTTTTTGGGGCCGGGCAGGAATGTTATACAGTACTGGCCGCGCTCGAAACGCGACAGCCGACCTGCACGGTAGGGCAGGCATTTTCTTGCGCCACCAGTGAACGCTGGCGACACCGAGCTGGCTCAGCATGGCATACAATTAAAGTTAAAGTCTTGAAGTAGCCTGCATCAGGCCCGAAGCCGGGGGTGGGGGGGGGGATGCGAAGGGGGGAGGGCTGGCGGGGGCCTGGGCCCCTGCAGAGAGTTAGGACGGAGGTGGGCTTTTTACCAAAAATAAATGCATTTGTTCGATGTGATATAGTGGGCCAGTTTATCCGTGAAAGACAGAACATTCAAGGAGGTTATATACCTTAAAAGAAATGAATATACAATGATGGAACCGTTTAGACTCAATTTTCCTAGGCTTCGACAACGTTTTCTCGCGAGAAAAAATCCCACATGGGGACGCGTCGATATGGATCAGAGCGAGTACCGCAATTTTTTGAGACTTCACTGAAGTTATCATCCGCGTTAATCTCGGCTCTTGCGTGCCAAAAACATAATACGAATACGAGGTACATCGCGTAGTGGGCGCTTCCGTATTAAGTTTTAATATCACACGAGAGTCTTGAACGTGCGCCTCAATATAGGTACGCGAGCGTTCCTGCACTAAAATGCGTCATCAGCCGAAGCGGGCATCGAACCCGATACCTCGTGCTAAATAGCGTTACGCCATAGCCGCTAAGCTACTGCGCGGTGAGTACACTGAAGCATATCGACGCTGAGTTTGGACCGGAGTGGGCAACAAGATATTTGACCATCATTTTTTTTACAATTCAGTGGAAGTTCTTCTACCAATGAAGTGAAGATAAAGTTTCGTATGCATACGCTATCAGTTCAAGTTTGCGTCGCATTTTATTGCCCTTTTAAAACGCTAGCACACAAGAAATGAACTGGTGTATTGTAGATATACGAAATATATTGATGGAAGAAAATGGAAGTATGCTATAAAATGGCTTCTTGTATATGCTGTAGCTGAATTCTTATTTAAACTAAGGCATGAGAACTGAATTGTGCGTAAAAGATGTACGTAGAAACAAAGACAGCTGTTTTCTTATTATCTCTTTTTTAAACGCACCTTAGGCATAATACTAAGAGGTATTGTTCTTGAAGGTTAGGTTTTGCCTGATGCATTTTAATCTATATACGTCACACTTTATTTTAACGGCACCGTTTATGTACGTACTTATGTGTCATTGTCGACAGTGTTGTCTTGACTGTAGCGTAGGTCTACACGTAATAATTCATCTACATTATCCCGTCCTCCTGACTTCGGAACTTAATATAAGAGGATATTCTTTGTATTTTTGAGACGTCGTATCGGAATGTCATGGTGCCATTCAAATAGTTAGTTTATTGTATGTGCTGCGTATTTGTTATGTGAATGGTGTTACTGGGCATAACGCTGTTTTAGTGTAATTTCTGACCCTGTATGTTATATGTTCGAACTCTCTAAGCCTAACGGGTATCCGGCGCGTTATTAGTGTGCCAACATCTCCTTATGTTATGTCAATAAAAAAAGCGGGGGGGGGGGGGGGAGGTTACAAGTACACAGACACATTAGTTTGTGGTGCGGAACAGGCATCATAAGAAAAGCAGACTGGTTGCAGAGGTTAGAAGCAGCGTTGGCCAACATAATCAAGCGTGGGACGACAGCGCAATTTCCTTTTTTTTTCTGTTACATACAATGGCTGAGTAGATCATAAGATAAATCAGTTGTTAACGATGGAATAACTTAGCTATTAATTGTGAGTGACTTCGCGTATTTCGTAAAAATCTGTACAACACTTTCAGTATACTATAAGTTCTGTTCTGTTATAACTGTCTTGCTGTGGAGAGGTTGAGGATTATATTACATTGGCTGCTCCACTTCCATAAGTTCTACAGCGAAAAATAAAAAAAAAGATGGTTGCCCTAAATAAAATATGAGCAGCTAAAAAAGAAAAAAAAGCGTGGAGCACACTGGAAACAAGTTAAGATAACATGGTAATGTACAGTTTGCTTGCAGAAGTTCACATTGCAATAAAGCGTCCACACACACATTTCCAGTTGGGCCCCACAGTATATGGACTAACACATCATTCAATATATCGCAACACATAGCTGTTCACCACAAACGCCTATCTAGTCCGGTGTCCACTAAGAAGTCTTTCAGGAAGATGTTCGCCTTTCCCGCCTTTCCCGATTTTCCCGTACGTAACCGCTCCGGCCTGACATACGTATGATGCAGTATGCAATACTCATGTTGTGGGGAAAAATAATTATAAAAAAATTAAAGTAAGAAGACGCCGCCTGTTTCCAGGTAAGCCCGTATTCTACAAGTATGGAGGATATACAAGGGATGACTGTCACAAATTACTCTCGCCGCAAGTTCCGAGAAAATGGTGTGAATGTCCGTAATGAAGGCGCATAGGCGCGGCTGGCACTATCGTGCACGACAACGCCCGTCCTGCTCGTTACCGAGAATGAAAGAGAGAGAGAGAGAAAAAAAGCATCATTCTACGTTTAAGACGTAAAATGTCCCGACAAGCCGTCATCCGAGTTAGGAGACTCCTTGTCGCGATTTTCATCTTTTCCACGAAGTGAACCAGAGCCTCACCCGCCATTATGCAAACGCCGCTGCTGAAGTGGAATGGTTCAGGATATTCAAAGTAGTGAGTGCGCAAGGTTTGCAACGTAATTTGCTAAAATTAAAAAAAAAAAAGGAAACTGAAGGCCTTCAAGTAAGCGTTCACTTTCATTGGTAACTCATGCCTGAAGCTGAAGATTTATATTCCCTAAGGCTGCGTGATTTTCGTCAGCACTTAATAAACAAGGTTGAGGGTACTGTGCCAACGATCATCTAAAGACCTTTGTATAAATCGCAGCTAGGTCTCAAGACGCCGTGCGACGTTACACAATTACTGATCCGCTTATTGAGTGATTCCTATATAATTGTTGCGGTCAATTTTATACGCTTTGTTTGTTGACTGCAAATAGACATTTACAATAACACAGTTTAAGTGTGAGAAAAAGAAAGTGAGGAAGGGGTGGGCTCGTGCTGCCCTTGATGTCTCTTACGTTCTACAGTTGCAAACAAACAAACAAACAAACAAACAAACAAACAAACAAACAAACAAACAAACAAACAAACAAACAAAAGCATCAGAGCGAGGATATTTAGGCAGCGCTCCCGGGCAAATAAAAGGCCAAGACTAAATCGTACGTATTTTTCAGACTACTGGGACGCTAATATATGTTTGGTATATAGGGTATCAGTTTTCTCTTGCTCTGAAAGAAGGCAAATGCGTGCACACGCAAGCAACAGCAGGGAGCAGAAACAAACAATACTGTTTTTGTTGTCTGATACTCTTCTCTTGCGTCCGTGTATACTTTACCTTATTTCATCATGAATTCCTGTCAACTAGCTGCACTTTCTATCATTCTAAGCATATCTTCTCTAGTGCTTTTTCGTTTCGTTAGTTTTCTCCCGCGCGATGTCTCGTTCTGTGTTTCTTTCATGTTACGAAGCAGCACGAAAGAAAAAAACTAAGAAAGCTCAATCAGTTCATTTTCTCTCAGTGCACGCGCCACTCGCAGCATCTGTATGCAATCTATTACGTATGTAAGAGCTGCAGCAATTAACCGGAGAGCGGCACTTGATTAACCTCTTTTTAAATCCACGTTAACATCACGTACTGGGCTTGAATCTGGAGCTGCGCACGAGCGCACGTTAATGTAATTTAGATGCAGTGCACGAACAAATATTTTTTACACGCGTGAATCATATTGAAAAACAGTTCTGGTCGCGCATGTCAGGTATGACAGTCCAGCCTTGCACAGAGGCAAAAGAGCACGTGTGTGCCCACGACGGCAGCTGGCACGCTGTTTTGAAAACTTCCTATCGCATAAACATTCTCGGTTTATAGGCTCAAATGTCCATGTCACGCATAAACGCCCGTTGGAATTTTTTTCGATATAATTCTCCATAATAAAAGTGTGTACAGGAAACGTGATGTGTCACATGTTATTGCGGGAAACAGGGGTGCCATATCAGATTCTACTGAAGGCAGCCGAAGCTGTAGTAATAGTAATGGTAATAATAATCACAATAATAATAATAATAATAATAATAATAATAATAATAATAATAATAATAATAATAATAATAATAATAATAATAATAATTGCGGTGCTTTCACGTCCCAAAACCACGGTATGATTATGAGAGACGCCGTAGTGGAAGGCTGCGGAAAATTCGATCATCTGAGGTTCTTTAGCATGCACCAAAATGTAAGCACACGGGCAGCTAGCATTTTCATCCCCATCGAAATGCAGCCGCCGCGGCCAGGATTCGATCCCGCCACCTTAGGGTCAGCAGCCAAGTACCATAATCGCTAGACCACCGCGGTGGTTTAACCGAAGTTATATGAGACCTGTTCAAAGTAAACCACGGTCTTTGTCTTTTCTTTGGTATAAATGGAAGGGGAGAAGGTTGCTCGACATTGATACAGTTAATGTTTAGCCAGACTTTTTTTTTTTTTTGCTTTTTGAGTAGATGATGATTGCAAGCGATGTACTTCTGTGTCCTTGCATACCTCCTTGAAGATGTCCTGAAGACGAACCCAGGAAGTTCACAAACGGCATATCAAGAAGCGCAGGCAATAAACGGCAAGGACACGGCGCGTCCTTGCAAAGCGTGAGACATGAATCCGGACGCAATTGTTCGTAGTAGACGCCGTTCATCAACAATATTCTGGCATTTTACATTTTATTTCATCGCAGATTACCCCATACGACATAATGATATGTGTCCGTGAATATGAATACCAGCACGTGACCTATGTGCGCGAGCAGCATTACCAAGGCTATGCATGCTCTTCTGTTCATCTTCCGACGTCAGATTCCAGGAAAAAAGCGTTGGCGACATTGCTTACCCGTGTCAAAGGAAAATCACTGTATAAACAGCAGAGCATGTTTTTACAGTGCGCTCTCATCTCAGCTCTTCTTCTTTTTTTTTTTTAATATTACCAGAGGAAACGACGCACGGATACTTCGGCGCATCGGGCAATCTTATCTATGGCTCAATGCGAGCGGCCTTTGTAGTCACCCTCTGAAGGTTACATGATATTCCGGAAACTTCTCTGGCTAACCTCCGTGTCTCTCCTTTTGTTCTCTCACTCTTGTATATCGTGAATGAGTGTGCATCGCTTGCAGGGTATACTCGAGTAAATATAAACACGGACGTGATCCCCGCAAGAAATTAATAATAATAAGAGTTGCAAGTTAACGTCAAGCTCCAGGACTGATTTTGCCCCAATGCGAGCGAAGGAGGAAGCAATGCGTCCCCTCAACCACTTCCGCTACTGCACAAGTTTCTCGAATACCTCTCTTATTTCAGAAATACGTCTTTTCCTGCATACATAGTTTGACAAGGTATGCTGACACTGTGCGTCAAACCAACACGGCCAAGAATCGCACCGCGCGGAACAACTGAATTCAGTGATCGCGGCTCGTATTTCTCGAATTGCGGAAGTGGCGTCCCGCATAAGGGCTACCTGCAGTATCTCCCCAGCAACGGCACGAGCACAAAAACGCTTCCGACAAGCAGCGGACACCACAGATCGACTCCACGCTGTTCTCTCCTTACCTGACGAGGTAGAGAAGCAGGGACTTGGATGGCGGCAGGCTGCCCGCTGCGGCCAAGTCCAGTCGTCCGACGCTCTCGCACCGATGCATCTCGCGGTCGTTGCGGCCGACGCTGACGGGATCGACGGCTTCAGTGACGACGACGCTGCTCTCCGAGAAGCGGGCCGGAACTGCTTCTTCCGCGGCGCCGGGGCCTGAGGCGTCGCGACGGCAGCAGGGCAGCAGCAGCGGTGTGGTGGTTCCACCCGCAGAACAGCCTCCTCCTCCTCCTCCTCCTGCTGTCCTTCCTCCTTTCTCGGCCAAACCCCGAAGCAGTAGAAGCCAGCCAGCCTCGCCACCGGCTGTGCCACCGCCGCCCAGGCTGGTGAGGCCGCCGAGCATCCCCTCGCAGCTCTGACTGCGCGTGGAAGGAAGGGGCTGAGCCGAGAGGAGGCGACCGCGCTCATTCAGCAAGTCTGCTCGCCACGCTAAAGGCGTTGGCCAACCTCGGTTGTAGCAGACTCGTGTACATCGGCAGAGCACGCACGCACGCGCCGCTGAGGGGACAGGACGTGCGTAGACTTTTTATTCCCACCGAAGGAATAATAAAAAAAAAATGTCGACCGCGCCCCTGAGGGGGTAAAAACCCGGTTTCGGTCGTCTCTGTGCACCCGCTGACGGATAAGCAAACTCGGGATCAATTAAGTGGCTTTAGCGCACAACAAGTCATTGGATGGGCCGAGACTGGCCAGCGAAGTTTGAGTTTTATTGCTCCCCAGAACGTAGTACTAAGGATTACCCGAAAATTTGTACTAACGTCGCAGTGACCGCACCCCGATCGCGTGGGAGATTCGCTCCGCACTTTGTAGCCCTTCACGCACAAACCCATTCTCAAGAGCATCATATCAGACAATAGTTCTACGGCACAATAGGATGCCACTGTGCCCTTATCGGATTCAACGTGGCTCGCGAACCGGTCGTCAGGAGCAATGAATACGTCGGCCAGATTTTAGTTTAGCGCTAGCGCCTTTTTTGCTAGAATAGTGCAACTGCTGCTCGTATTGACCTATAATCATTCCGAAAGATATCTCCGGCAAGACACACATAAGCAAGGAAGGACATCACTATTGAGAAGTTCAACGTATACTCAAGCCAAATTTGATACAAATGTCGCCAACTCCCATCTACTGACTTTCATTCAATGAATGCACCGTTAGTTTCAGTCATGCGCTGAAATCGACTTGGAAAGAGTTTACAGCTTTGATACAACGGCCACCTTCAAGAAGTCTATGACATCGCGAAGTTACTTGTTGGACTGACTGTGAGCGGCGCCCCTTTTGTAACTGTTGTCATCGGAGTGCGCACAAGACATACGTTTGCGGAGTGACGTGGCCATAGGAAGTTACAGACATCCGCTCTTGCGTGATGGAAGCCAATGGGCAACATGGCAGTATTGACAGGCGTGTGGATCGCCCCTGGACGAGTTGCTCAGTATGTAGGACTTTACTACCATTTCTAGAACTTCAAAGCAGTAGCGTTGACACTGAAGCCATGAAGCTAGAAACGGGGTGGCATGCCCTGGCCTCTAGCGTTCCTCAAGCCCCGTCATTAAGAGATGCGCAGTTTCGCCGGAATAGCGAGGCAAGTGAATGCGACAGCAACACAGTGAAATAGCATACGAAGTAAGACTCGCACGATGTGCTTCCGCTTTGTGCTCTCCGAACTGCGGCATCCTGTCGACAAGCCTCCGGCGTTATGCTGCTGCATGTCTCACGCGCAGCAGTGCCTTGTTACTGCTTGTACACACACACACGTGAGCACACTTTTTCTTCAGCACGATTAGCGTTGAGCTGAAGCTATAGCGTTGCAACGACACGCGAGGCGCGTGGAACGAAGCTGATCATCAACACGCTCATACGCTGGGGAAACTTCAGTGCGAACTCATCGGCGAGAACGCTGCATGCGCCATCTCGAAGGCAATGTGTGAAAAATATACTGCGGCGCTGACGAAGCTCAGAGACGCAGACATGACCTTGGCTGAGCCTGAAGGTCAGATTTATAGAGCTGTGCGTTTTCAGGGTTTGTACCTATGGAGTAGTAGAGCTATCACTCAAGTAAAGAATGAATATATACTTAGCCTTTATTATATAACTTGTAGAGCCGCTGCGAAGCCACCGGACACACACACACACACACACACACACACACACACACACACACACACACACACACACACACACACACACACACACACACACACACACACGCACGCACGCACACACACACACACACACACACACACACACACACACACACACACACACACACACACACACACACACGCACGCACGCACGCACGCGCGCGCACGCACACGCACACACCTTCTCCCGAATTTTCGAAGTTGCCGCATCCGAATCGTGTGGTTGGGAGCAAATGCGATGCGCACAGTGTTATGTGTCGTTGTGAACATGTAGGCTGCCATCTCGATGAAAACACTAGATACGAATGGATGGTATATGAAGCACTGCTGTAGCGAGCCGAAAAGTAATAATAATATAATAATTGATTGAGGTTAACATCACAGAACCGCGGTAACATTATGAGACTCCGTAGAGGAGAGCTCCTGAAATTGGAACCACCCGGGGTTTTTTAACAATTACCTAAATTTAGCAACATGGGCCTCGAGCATATTCACCACCATCGAAAATGCGGCCGCCGCGGCCGGGTTTCGATCCCGCAACCTGTGGGTCAGCATTCAATCACCATAACTACTAGACGACCGTGGCGCCAGGCCGGAATGTAATGAAAAATACCAAAACACGTTGAGCTCAAGTATAGATGGCATTATTAATATATGTTCTAAAATACCTGCAGTAACTATGTAGTCACGAGGGGAAAAAAATGTTTTTTTTATTAATTATGACTACCTGGTGGTCTTTAAATTGAACTTAACCTCTAAGCAAACCCGTTTCCGTGTATTTAGCCCCGCGTATTTAGTCCACCGTGGCCGGGTACCGAACAGCGTCATTGAACTTGGCAACGCAAAATGGATGTCATTTGCTAAAAATAACTCGAAATCGGCTAGGCGTGACATCTATGTGAATCTGACGCAACATCTATAGAACCTTACACTCGTTACATTTAAGCCGGAAAATCCACTATAAGGGCAATGCTGCTACTACACTACTAAACCATAAGTGAATGAGTTGCACTGATTTCTGCTGTTAGGCCATATGAGAAAGAATATGGCATATACTATTTTCCTGTGCCCACGCGCATGCTTATATAAGATTCCTTCGCATACTCCATTGACGGATGTGTCCCCATTCAGCTGCTCTCCGGATGCAACCTTGCAGAATAGAGCAACGACTGGCATACAAAGTGGTTGTTCCCTCTCCTAACGCTCCCTCTTTGTACCACATCGTGTTTAGCACCTGTACGAGGATGTAAAACCTGGACGGATAAAGATCTCGCTCGCCGTCCACTGTGCAACACAGCTTGCATTAGAACCATGCCGGGAAAAACCCACGTTGTGTCTTCAGTGAGAGGCGTGCGCAGCACGCGAGCAGCTTTCGTTCTCGCTCCAAGTGCGCGTATTACGCCTATAGCGCGTATTACGCTTATAGCACGTATTACGCTTATAGCACGTATTACGCTTATAGTTATAGGGCGTGGCAGAACTTGGTCTCACAACTTGAACCCCCCCTTCCCTTGAGGTGAGAGTCACGACTTGGGTCACAACTTGAACACCTCCCCCCCCCCCCCCTGACATCTTTAAATTTTGAATGGGTACATATATACGCACCCAGTACGCAGGCACGAGCATACTAGTAGGTTGAACACCTCCACCCCCCCCACCCCCCCCCCCCTGAAAAAAATTCCCCTCTACGGCCTCTGTTGCCTGGCATTGTGAATGTGTTCTAGCAAAGGTGAGAGAGCTTCGAAACGCATTCTGTTGGTGACGGTGCTGAAGTGCGAGTTTTGCGTACTTCTACAACGAGACGTCTCTTAATATGAAGCTTAATACTTCTTATGGTCAACGATATAATTAATCATCGTCGCTACTCACTTCACTTCGAGACATTGAAATATCCAGAACCTCTATAACACCACCCAGGGCATACGAAAATGTCTGAAGGAGTTCCTGGGCGCCCCTGTTGCCTTTAGCGCTAGCAACGTATGTGCAAAACGAAACAGAGCTATGCAGTATCTTCTGTGGAATAGCAACGCGTAGATGAGACATTACAGAGACCCCAAAACAATGCACAACATGCTTCGACAAGGAAAAAAAAAGAAGAAAATAAAAAAAGAAACTTGCTAAACCAATGGACGGCATTCAGTGGCGCTACAATAATTTGTTGCCGAAGAAGATTTATGGAACCCAGTATTAGAATACCGGCCCGAACCGTCGACGCATTGGAAATCTATCATGGCTTCATTAATTTTCGTGGAAGTGCCCAAGTGGACCGACTTCCACCACTCATTTTTTTCTGTTTATTTTTTCTTGTTTTGTTTTTACGTACCTGGTCATCTTTGCTCCCATTTTCATCTTTCAGAGTAGTAAACCCGCTTCACCTCCCTCCTCTATATATATATATATATATATATATATATATATATATATATATATATATATATATATATATATATATATATATATATATATATATATGTACACACACACACACCTGTACCTCATTTTGATCCATCTCGCCGAAAATACGCCTTAAAGAAATATAGGCCTGCTCATTTACGGTGCCGTACGTTACACGTCAAAATCGTTTCCCCAAAAATGGACTGCAATGAAATCATGTACGTATATAGGGTCTACAAATTTACAGTAGTGGAACGCAGGAGCACCGCTACGTGTACCGTTAGAATTCATAAGACTGTAGCAATGAAATAACTTCGAATCAACTGCCTCTTATACATAATCTGAGCACGTGCACACGTCAGAAGTATTGTCAAGCCGACGTACAATGGTACGGTGAGCGGTTCGACGTGAGGAATATACAAATCTAAGAGGATGTCAGAACTATGCACGGTCGATTAACGCGATCCTCGCACCGCACAAAAACGAGATCTGTGGATCATAGTCACGCAGAGGAGCGCGCGAGCTTTTGATTTTGTAGCCAAGAGAGGTACCGATTTCGAATGCCGAAACACTCGCGCAGTGTATACTGCTTTCATTCAAGTCATTTGATGCTCTCGCAGTATCACCAACTTGTGATGCGCTCGCGGCCGTACCTTCTTGATTTTGTTTCCATTCGATTCTCTGCTTTCTTTTTTTTTTTTTTTTTTTTTCAGTTTTAGTAGCCCAACGCCTCTATTTTATTAGGATGGAGCGCGCGGGGAAGGGGGGGGGGGGGGTCGTAAGTTGCTCGTTAATGATAACAAGGTTGCAGGTTATTAACATGCTAACGTTACTGCGCTATCCCTATAATAATTACAATTAAGAATTCCTGGTGTTTTACGTGCCAAAACCACTATATGGTTATGAGGCACGCCGTAGGGGAGAGATTTCGGGAAATTTATGCCCCCTGGGGTTCTTTAACGTGCACCTAAATCTAATTACACGGGCTTCTAGCGTTTCGCTTCCATCGAAATACGAGTTCTGCGGCCGGCATCGAACCCATGACCTTCGGATCAGCAGCCGAGCATCGTAACCACATTACCGCCGCGGCGGTTCCACGTGGCTTGCTGCTTGTTTTCAGAGTCAAAAAAATGCACTCCGTAGCGAGGTCTCTACTGTTGTCATTTCTCGCCCAGGATTTTACTGTGCGGCGTTCCTGCATGCGCTATTTTGTTGACATCTAAAGCACAAAGCAATGTTAGACATACCGGCTGTCAGATGGGGAATCCCCTTTTCACTCGTACTTTCAAGGGAATTCCCTCTGTGAAAACATTCTCGAGAATTCGAGGAATCTTCAACCCACTGAACACTGCGCGGATTCGTTGCCGGTCGTTTAGTTAAGTGCGCAACACGCTGACTAGGTTTTCCTTATTTTCGTTTGCAAGGTTACTCGCCAAGCACGTTGTATGGACAGTAGGCATTTGACTCGGAAACTCGTCCCTAAGTATCGGTTGGCTTGTAGTGGTAGCCGAGAGCTGGTCTCGGCCACTGTTACGTGCAGCCTGCGCAATGTTGACTGCAGTATAACCCAAACTCTGACCTGCGATTGTCAGACACGTGACGGCCAGTTAGGCTATAGACTGACCGTTGCTGCCCCGGAGAAGGCATTTTCTCTACAACAGATAGGTAAACATGCAACGAGATACGCTTCGTGTAATATTGAGGTTTCCTTGCCGCGATAGCAGTAGCTTTACGTTTTCTGTTCGAATGCGAGGATTGCGCTTATCTTTTTGAGTGTATAGGACGTGGCCAAACTTATCTCACACTGGCGTAGCCGAACTTTTTTTTAATTTTTGCCCACACACACATGTGTGTGTGTGTGTGCGTGCGTGCGTGCGTGCGTGTGTGCGTGTGTGTGTGTGTGTGTGTGTGTGTGTGTGTGTGTGTGTGTGTGTGTGTGTGTGTGTGTGTGTGTGTGTGTGTGTGTGTGTGTGTGTGTGTGTGTGTGTGTGTGTGTGTGTTAGAGTTAAAAGACTTGATCTAACAAAACCCTATTTACGAAGTTCCCGATTTAACGAAGTTTTTTTCCTGAAATAACGCAGTAAAAACGCGGTGATTCCTTCTAGCTTTGACCGAGCGAAGTTTGTCTCCTGGCATGTGCTCTAACGCTACCACGTTAAAACAACTGCGCTCTACTCCAGGGGCGTAGCCAGGGGGTGGCACACCGGGCACGTGCCCCCCCCCGAAATTTTTTTTCGCCATGGCATACAGAGCGAAAAATGACCATTTCAAGGAGGTGCCCTCCCGAAATCAAGGCGGTGCCCCCCCCCCCCCCCCCCCCGAAAAAAATTTCTGGCTACGCCCCTGCTCTACTCTGACGAGGCTGCGCGCCGCACTCGTGGAGGGAACAACAGACTCGGCAGTCCGCAGCGCTCTTAAGTACCGAATGGTGCTATAAAGGTGGCGGTGGTAATTGCTGTGGTTATTTCAAGGTTTATGCGACATATAGCGATGATCATCCCCTCGCGTCTTCGTCGCTCGGCCTGCTTGCACAATCAGTGCCTTCGTTCTCCGCGTCATCGCATATCGGCTAGCCTGACAGAGCTTCCCCGTGACCATCTGCCTGGCCTGCATCGCCTGGAGTATGTCTAGGTCACCTTCGGGCCACCTTGGCGGACTTCTCAGACGCGCAGGCGTGGGGTTACCTACAAAAACAATGCCGTGGTGTAGCTTTTGGATGTCGCTACGTTACAATTTTGGATTTTAGTATAGGCATACTTCGCGTGTTCGTCGGCAAGCTTAAATCAACCGTATACGCTCAGTCCGTACAGCAAGTACTGGCATGTTATATTTACAGTACTTGCAAGCTTCCAGTAGGCACCATGACTCGGCTATCTACAGTGCAACGTTATGCGCCCGAGATCCTGCGTCTATTACTATGGAACGCTTCCTTCTTTCTATCTCCTTATCTTTTAATCCCTTATCCCCCCTACCCCCGGCGTATGAATATCTATATATAGCAAACCGGACACGCGTGTGGTTGACTTCCCTGCCTTTCCTTCCTTTTCCTCTTCCTCCTACTTCCTCCGCAGGACCGAAAAATTCCTTTCTCTATATTACGAAACACCCGATTTAACGAAATAATTCGTACGTGGTAATCAATCACTTCGTTAAATCGATCTCTCCTAAGAAGCCGAGCTATCGTGTTGGTAGCTATTGGTGTGAATGCACATTCGACTACTTGAACCTACACGTAAACTGCCTTTTCTCGCCTGAAGGCCTACAAAGATTGTTTTCCTCTTACGTCACAGTAATTCGTGCCTGCTGAGAACATCCGCTACAATGATACGAGCATGATAACAGGAGTGCAGTAAGCCGCCGTTGGTACAGTGGTTGCGGCGCTCGACTGCTGACCCGAAGGTTCCGGGTTCGATTCCGGCTGCAGCGGTCGCATTTCGATGGAGGCGAAATGCTGGAAGCCCGTCTACGGTGCGATTTTCAGTGCAAGTTAAAGAATCCCAGGTGGTAGAAATTTCCGGAACCTTCCATGACGGCGTGTCTGGTAATCATATCGTGATTCCGCATGCAAAACCCCAGAAATTAACAGTGCAGTATCCAACTCTTCCGTGGTTCAGTCATTCTCGATAGACAGGCCTGATACACGAAGAAGCAATTCATTTATACTTACGTAAAAGTATAAGCCACTTGCGCAATCCTTGCACTGCAGCGATAAGTGCGGAGATTTCCGTGTCTTCACTTCATCACACTGATTCACGCAACACGGCGACACGCGCGCAGTATGCTTCACCGTGGTCCACGAGCCTTTTATATACACACGTCGATCTGCAGCCACGCGTCCTCTACACACGTCGTGAGAGGAGAAGCGAAACGAGCGTATACCACGCCGCGTCGAGGTGGCCATGCAAAATAGAGGATAGTCGAGAGGCAAAATAACCGTTCCCGAAGATTCTGTGGCCATAAGGAGGTCTTTCACGGTCGGCGCGGGCTCTCTCTCCGTATTTTCATTAGCGCGCTCAGCGGTTGATGGCTGCGGCATATACTAAACGTGGAAAGCGAGGAAGAGATAGATAGATAAATGTAGAGAGAGAATTGTCGAGAAACCGCGCCTGTATATGCACTATAGCATAGCCGAGAAGGTTCTAGATCCACTTATGGTCGCGAAACGACTGCGCGCGCCCGGAGGAGAGTAACGTACGATGAAAAGAAAGAAAAAAAGAAACAGGTGCCCATAAAAACTATTCAAACGGCCGCTTTCATCGTTGAAAGGGCGCTATAGTGGCGGGCAAGAAAGGGAATCGACCCCGGCGACAAGTGTGATGAGTGGCGCCCTTGCGCGAGAAGCAGGACCGAGCGACGCGAGGTCTTCCCCGACGGCAAGGTCACCGCGGAGATTTTCTGCGAGCGCGAGCGAGTTGTGTGTGCGGTGTCTCCCAGTCAGGAGGCATTGAACCGGCGCGCCCGTGGCGGCTTCTTTTTCGAAAAACACACATATTGTATACGTATGCACTATACGAAAGCGCCGACTCCATGAAGGTGAACGCGCCTCCCCTGTTTTTGAAACCGGAAGCTTTTTTTTATGTATTTAGCTTTTCTTTTTGCCGTCGTAAAAGGTGATGGTATACACACACAGGAAAGCGACGCTTCCTCTGCCACATCTGACATTCGCGGGCGCAGTATAGAAAGTGCGAGCGCTTTCGAAGGACTTTTCGTGTTATGAGGAATAATGTAAACGCGGTCCTTAAGCTCCTGAAGGCGAAGTAACGCGCAGTGTCTTAATTCGTTACTGTTGAAGAAGCAAATCTCATATCGCACAGCTGACGAGCGGGTGCAGCTGTCCCGGTTCAGCCTGCCGTCGAAAGTCGGTGTCATTTCACATCGTGTGGTGAGGTGCTCTCGTAATTAAGGCGTTCAAGCGAAGGGCCTGTACACGCGGCCATGAAGGTATACTGTATACGCGTTGGTCGTTTCGGCTTGCCGTCCTGCAGGGAAGTTACGGTGGATACGTACTTTATTCCTTGCTGTTGTAAACTTGAAGGCCGCGTGGAATGGCTCTTTCGCGAGCCGAAAGTTGTCTCGAGTGGATAACGGCTTTTCGCGCATACAGGCGGTAAGCTTTCGCTTGTATAATTGAATTCGTAAAATACGGAAGTGAGAGGAGACGGCGCCCGAGGACGGTGCCCGCGCCGCTCTCTTAAGAGGTTATGGTGGATACGGCCTTGCGATGTCAACTTACACAGCCTGAACTTCCAAAAGTGCTGTCGCGTCATACGAAGAAACACCAGAGTGTCCGGCGAAGCACTGTTCGTCGAGAGTGTCGAAACCAACATGCGGTGTATACATAGAAAGCGGTCCCCATTGCAACTATATCCGAGTCTGTTCAGAGCAACACCAAGTTTAATTAGGCATTTGGTCGATCTCGAACTCGATCTACAGTTAAATGACAATTTTATGCCCTTTCACCATTTTAACACAGACAGCTGAACCTTTCCTGTAAAGTGAACATTGTGTGGCTCCTTTCTAAATTTTTTTTTCCTTATTTCTGTATTCTTTCCCTATCTTGCACTGTCTGTAGTTTCATGCTGTCGTTTGAGGTCGCTGGAGCACCGCATCGCAGTTCCAATTGGTTCTCGAAATATATGGACGATGAGGAGCAGTTATGTCCGTATTAATGCGGCACCTGACTTTCTCTGCCCGAAGAAGATCATACAGCTACGTGATTAGCGCTGGTGGCGCACCGATTTACGGTTACTTCATTCACCAAGCCCCGAGCTACGTCACTAGCTCGTAAGTTTTCCTTTTTGGTGGAAGTTTAGTGTAGTGTGATTTGCCCAATTTTTGTGGCACATAAGCTTTTATAATAACGACAGTTTTCCGATAGGCCGCACGCATTTATGTGGCACATACCCGTTTGTTGGACTAAGGAAGGAAGGAAAACATTTATTGTGAGAAAAAGGTTTGTGGTACGGGCCAGCTTAGTCCGAAAGTCCCATCCAGCAGTGCTGGCTGTCCTCAGTCCAGGACGCCACAGGCAATTGCCGCCCTGCGGGCCCTGTCGATCAAACTGATCTGATCGTCAAGGCTATCGCTGGCCAGCAACAACTGTTGCCTTCATTTTTAGTGGACCAGTGGTGAGTAGTTGGATTCAGTCAACGTCTGTGGCGCATGCCCGTTTATGATGCCCACAGGCGTTACCACGGATCCCGGACATGAAAGGCTCGACCAAGAACTGTTTCACTGCTAAAAGCAGTGCGAATAGTGGACACAAGAGAAGGAGCACACAACACGAGCGCAATCTACATGTTGTGTACTCTTTCTTTTGCGCCCAGTCTTTGCGTTGTTTCTAGCTTAAAAGTATAGCTCAAGAGATGTAGAGACCTGCGCGTGTTTGTTTGGATAAAAAGCGGTAGTACCGGTTTGTTGTGCGTCATCGGGACGTTCCCGCTCTTATCGGCAGTGAGTGAGTTAGTGCCAGTGAGGGTCATTTTTGTTTGACTTCCACATCAAAAACCCGCGTCCCATAGCACGCGAAGGGAGGGCATTCCGCCGTTTACGTGCCGCACGTGGTGTCATGGGTGCAGCGTCCTTTTTTTTTTCCCCCCACTTTTGGCTACCGTTCGCCTCACCATTCCGCTGGGAATTCCCGCAGCTATATATATGCAAGAGCCTGGGCTCATAGACAGGTCAAGGAGTACCAGGGGACAGGCTCCTGTGACGAAAGCCGACATGTCTTTTTTTTTTTTAACCGCAGATCAAGCCTCAGGAGAATAAAAAAGAAATAAAAAAAAAAGAAAAGCCACATGGAAGCCAATGGAAAGGATTCCAGAGAAATTATACAAGGAAGGATCCGATTTGGGAACATATACCACGTGGTGAAGAAGAGGTCTTTTTACCTTCTTTCTTTCTCTCTCTCTCTTTGCAGGCGTAGGAGGTCATTGGCAGCAGGCAGATTTGTAGTCCTAGCTTCCGAAACTCATGAAAACGCTCCATACGGTAGCGAATCCCGAGACAGCGAATCCAATTTGACACTCAAACAATAATAAAAAAAGTACCTGCTGCTCATTAATACTCGAGAACAATGTTAACATGAAGGTAATCTGCAGGGAAAGAAATGTATTAACAGCCATTTATGGGATTTTCCATGCCAAAACCTTGATATTGAGGCATATCGCATAATGGATGACCCCGGATTAATTTTCACCCCCTGGAGTTTAACATGCACCTAAATCTGAGCACACGGGTGTTATTGGATATCGCCTACATCGAAACGCTGCCGCCGCGTCGGGAATCGAACCCGTGACTTCAAGCTTAGCACCGCAGCGCTGTTCGCTGTATCCGGCGAAAATAACCTATCGAGAAGAGTATTGATGAGTTGATCTCTACTAAAATGGGTAGATGAGATTAAGAAGTTTGCAGGTATAACGTGGCAGCAGAAAGCACAGGACCGGGTTGATTGGCGAAACATGGGAGAGGCCCTTGCCCTGCAGTGGGCGTAGACAGGCTGATGATGATGATGATGATGATGATGATGATGAAAATGCGCCCTAGATGTTGAGGCTTCTCAAGGAAACCTGTAACACAAAGGCACTCGTCGAGCACTATATGTCCCAAAAAATTACCCATATTAAAATGGCATCTTGCCACCGGTAAGATGGCGGGTTCTTGGAATTCACTTTCAAGTGAATCCAAGATCCCGAGTTTTCTCGAGCGCCGTGGTGTTCGCTCTTATCTATTAGCTATTAAATAGCCAATTATATATTAGTTGCCCGGCTCTGCAGTTTTCAAACTGAAGAAAGTCTAAGAGCGTTGGTCAATTAGGCGTTCAGTGAAAAAGATGCTAAAGAAAAACAAAATCCAATAATAATCTATTTTAGGATGCAATGCCGCAATCACTTCTAACGTTACACTCATCGAATCATAAAGGCCTGTGCTCTATCCGTCATTTCCGCCTGCAATATTTCGACACGCTTTATGAAGTCGGTAGCGATGTAGGCGCTTCAAAAAAAAAAAAGGCGTCGGCACTCTTACATCAATATTGCCTTAACATAAAGCTAAAATTACTGTCGGAATGAGGTACCGTACCACCCGAGAAGAGTTGTACACGTTACACAAAAAAGTAAGTGACCGATTACAATTACAATTACTTCCTTAAAAATTGATTACAGTGGTCAGTTACCGCCACAGAATAGTAACTAAGCAATTACAGAAATGTAATCGATTACTTTTGCGTTAATTTCCTTTACATTTTCATTGCCTCAACACAATAGATGGCTTGCGTTGACGTCACTGTTGGAGCACCAGCATTGATGGAAGCGACGTTTGCGATGTCATATTAACGTTATCGAAACATCACATGCAGGTTATTCCACGCCCAGAGGCGTTGCTGTCACGCCGTTATCACATTGTCTGTCATCAAAGCCGCCATCGTGGAGCACCAGTACATTCAGAGGCTGCGACCATGACGTCACGCGCAAGCCATCTATAACACAAGTTTACTCAAACTACAACTACTGCGGCTTCCATGGTAGCGAGAAGGCTATATACAGTGAAACCTCGGTGATTTGGTCCCTGCCAAGGCCCATTGGCCTGCAATGTCATGGAGTACGATTGTCGCGAACCGATTTTCACCCCGCGACGTTTGATGCGAACGTACGATACCGCCCAGGTACGAAGAGGTGCTGTGCGCGCTGTCGCGGAAGACGCGCCAAGCACGTGCGAGCGCGGGAACGCAAGCGCGGACATGCGCGCCGCACCGCCAAATCGTCAGAATAACGGTGTAAGAAAAATACTCCTCCGAGATTGTGTGCGCGAATCTTTGAGGCTCTAATGTGCCACTGTGTGCCTTCGCGTTTAGATTACAGAGGGCATTGGCGCCATGCTTTTTTTTTTTTTCTGACGCGTCGACGCGGGCTGCTGTCGTTGTACTGTGTTTACACGTGCTTGCCTCGTGCATCAGACATGCTATGAAAGGTGGACGAGGAGCGAAAGAAGGCGAGGACGGTCTTGGCGAAGTGGTCAGTCCTTACAAAGTCAACATGCGCGACTGTTGAGGCCGTACTTGTGCGGGCACGGCCGTAAATCCTCCTAAAACATCCCCAACACCTCCGCGATAACAAAATCATAACATAGGACCGTGGTTCTGAGATTTTGTGGCCTTGATCTATTTCGTCAAAGCGCTTGTTTTGTTACTTTTGCCGCAGTAGTCCGGTGTCATGCGAAAAAGCATACTGAAATTGGGAAGGGGCTACTGCTGTCGCGGGTCACAACGCACCTAGTCAACGAAACGAAAAAAACAGCGCGAAACACGGGACAGTGAAAGAGTGTGTGGAATAAAACCTTGGTTGTTAGTTCAGCGCATGGTCCGTCTCTTTCACTGTCCCGTGTTTCGCGCTGTTTTTTCGTTTCGTTGATCATGTACCAACCGGCCCAAATCAGCACCTTAGTGCACCTAGTCAATTATAAATTAAACACGCGCGTACGGGCTGTATATTTACGAGTGCTGGTATGATTGCCGACATCTAAAAACTTCACTGACAATCATTCAGCGTTCTTCCTGACGTTGCTGTGGCCCTGAAAAACAATAAATGAAAATGTACAGTGGCAGTCAAAATTTTACGGACCACGGGAGCGCGTGGCGGGAGCCGTGACGCCTTCTGACGGCTGCCTGCGAAGCTCGAGAGCGCGCACTGCGCACGCGCGCCCTTTTTTACCTGCCAAGCCAGCTCGTTCGCTCCCTTCAACAGCGCGCGCACCGGAACGCCAGAATAAGCGCAAGGTGTCACTTCTTCTGTAGCCGCGGAGCTGATGAATAACCTGATCAAAAAAAATGTTGCAGTGGCTTAGCTCGGCTATGCCAGGATATACGTAGCGTTAGCAAAGGTTCAGCTGATTATTCTTTAGCTTTCCTGATTGTCTAGGATTAGCTTGATTATTATGCTTACTGCTGCTCCAATGACACACACACGGTATACGTATTATGTGGCGCATGTATATTAATTTTTGCTTAACGTCGTCGCTTCTCTATTGCCACAAAGACGGCTCGGTGATCAGTGAAGTAACACGCTGCCGTCCCTATGGCCCCAACGCAGTATTTGGAATTATCTGTCTCTGATAGACAAGATGAATGGTGGTGAATCCCAAATCCTGCTCAAATCCTGCTTCCATGAATCCCAAATCCCATCTTGGGACGCTAATTGCCAGGCAACTACTTCGGGATCCGATGAGTCAAGCTTCTCCGCTCTTCTGCGCCGTTGAGCAGCATTGCCGCGGCTCCAGCGCAGTGTCAGACGGCGACTGCACAGCAAAGTCTGCGCGCGCGCGCCGGCCCCACCGCGTCTACCACGGCTATGACGTCACTCCTCTGGAATGCGCAGACCGGCAGCGGTGAGTCGCGCGCGGCGGCGGCGGAGTGCGCGGGAGCTGCCGGCTCTGGCGCGCCAGCTGTGTGACATCACTGATCCTCGCGCATGCGCAGCACGGCTCTTGATGTGCCGCGCGAAACGGGCTTGGCTAGGCCAGTGTAGCTAACGCTACAAAAGGTCGATGTTCGAAAAACTGACGCCGTATGCATGTTTTCGGCGCCATGGAGCGTCTGGGACTAAGGCTTAGAATGCGGCGCGCACCGAGCATTGCCTGTACGAATTACGTGTGCACGTCACGGTATCACCGCTCGGTATTTCCGCGGCTACAGCAGAAGTGACACCTTGCGCTTATTCTGGCGTTCCGGTGCGCGCGCTGTTGAAGGGAGCGAACGAGCTGGCTGGCAGGTAAAAAAGGGCGCGCGTGCGCAGTGCGCGCTCTCGAGCTTCGTAGGCAGCCGTCAGAAAGCGCCGCGGTGCTGTTTGACACGCGCTCCCGTGGTCCGTAAAATTTTGACCGCCACTGTACGCCAGCTTTCTTTTGTCACATGCTAATTTTCCATGCTTTCTGGTGATACGAATTTCGGATGATACGAATATTTTCGGCGGTCCCGTGAGAGTCGTATCACCGAGGTATCACTGTATATGCTTTCGTGAAGGCTGAGATGCTTACTGTTGCTTCTGTGATATAGTGTTACATGGTCTTAACATCCAACAGGAGTTGCTTTTTTAAAATGTTGTCGTCACTGATTCTTCCACGTTTCCTCGTGAAGAGGTCAGCTGCTACACTGAACACTCTCTCAATGCACGGGCTGTTGGAAAAAGGGGTATTATGACGCAGGAGCACTTTGCACACGAGCTCGTAGCTGTGCACTGCTTCGATGCTAATGTCCATTTCCTCTGTGAAGCGCCGCTCTTCGTTTTTGCTGGCGCTGGGGTGAGGTGTTGCAGATAAGGCCAAGGAAAAGTGTGAAAAAAATAGGCTCTGTAGGAACCCCCCGTCTGACAGGACGGGGAGGAGGGGGGAGGGGTAAATACAGAGCGGTCGCATATTTTACGGGACGACAACTGGCGTAGAAGACGCTACAACTCGACTGTGGAAACAAAGTTAATGATTACCGGCTATCAATTACAAGAAAATCTAATTGGATTGCCCAGAGCGTAACAATTCTGAAAAAGTAATCGATTAGGTTGCCGCAATTACAAGAAAATATAACTGATTACAAGTAATCGATTACTTGTAACGCGTTACGTACGACTCTGTACCCTAGTCGTACCACTTCATTGAGCTGCACCACATTGCATGAAAACTATGTGGCGAAGTTTGATTGCAGCATATTGCGTGCTCTATTGAATTTGATTTCCTTACTTTATTTGTTTCTTGCTTCACATTCTTTAAAGCGAAAGCCTTTATGTTTCAAGGTCGCTGAGAGCTATTAAAAATATCACGTGAATGCACGAGCTGCAATTCCACTTGGCATTTGCGGCGTGACCAGTGTTGTCACTGAGTTTCGATCAATGTCGCCAAACGACGAGCAAAATATCGCCAAAAGTCGCCATTTTTTCGCAAATTTCGCCAAAAAAGTAGCCACTCTAGATATGGACGGCGTACCTAGTAATACTAGGTACGCCGACTTTTCTACTTCTTTTTGTCTCTTAGTGTTTCTTTTCGAGTTTAGCGCTACTGTATCATGTCTTTCTTTCACCCCAAAATGGTATAGTTGAAATAAAATACATATGAAATTGAGATATTGGGCACTTATCTATTCCTTGAAAAAGAGGAAGTGATCTGAAACGTCACGGCATAAAACTAGCTCAGAAAAAGAAGAAGAGCTGGAGCACTTTTCAGGGCCTTCAGTAGATGCCAAGAACAAGAAAACGCTGCCGACAGTCCAAAATAGTGCGCCTTTTGTCAAAAAGGACCACTCGCTCTTCAAGTCTAGGCATCGCCATTGCGCCCGACGGATGATATTAATTTTATCGCAAAATATTGCTATACCGTATATTCGAAAAGTTTTAGCCTTCATTTGGGAGCTAATTCAAGCCCAAATGAAATGCTCTAATCTATAAGAGCCAAATACAAATTTTAATCCTCGATACCGATGACAGTGGGATATATAGATTTTAGCCGCAATATCGATTTGAGGTATTAAGGGTACAGGAACACATTGGCAAAAAATTGTTGGAGCAGACCCCACCACATTATCAGTAGCAAAAAAATTGGGGGGACCCTTAATCTTCGCCTTTAAGAGTTGAACGCGATAGCGATATCCTGCCCCTAGTGCGTACTTCAATCACTTAGTGCATACTATGTAATGGGTAGCATGCTTTAAACCAGGAGCAATTATGCGCAGCAAATGTGGGAAATGTTTTCGAACTTGCTATGCACCCACTGCGTGGTGTTAAGGGAATACGCGCAGTAAGGTGTGTGCCGTTTGTAATGGGTGGCTGGCTTTCAACTATGAAATCGTTATGATAGTCACATATTCTGACGCCCGATGGCAATGTACGCTTGTACCACGCAATATTCCTGAAATATTACATGTTATATTGCGATGCCTATATAAAGGACGCTTGCGTTTGCGAAGCATGAAAGTTATTTTCACTGCATTTCCAAGCAGAGGAAGTTGTTTTCACAGTACTTCCAAGCAGAGGCATGCACTGCTCTGATTCCCTTTTAGAGGACATTGCTGTTTGAAACTTCGTTCTGTGCAAAGCCTGATGTACGCTTGTAGAGGCGCCCTTGAGTATTTTGTTCTCTGGGTTGCATATTACGCACATCTGTAATAAATACCATGAAAGAAAAAAAAAGAGGCATGGCTGTGTGGGAGAACACTTGCTTGCCACGCAGACGACCTGGGTTCGATCCTCGCTCGCACCCGAAAATTTTTATTATTTATTTTATTTGCATCTTTCTCGATTTTTCGGTCATGGACAAGATGATGATTTTTCGCTCGCAACCAACGACGCCGACACCGACGCCGACCCTGGAATTTCTGCGAAACGAGGTCTTTAACGCTCTCGCGTTAAAAAGTGTGTTTTTCTCAGTTTCAGTGCACGTGGCTCTTTTTTGAAAACAAACGCCACAAATAATGTCATACGACACACAGGGTTGCCGTTGGTGGCTACTTTGCGCCAAATTGGCTACTTTTTGACCCCGTCTGGCGACAAAAATTTGCAGTTGGCGCCATGGCTATTTTCTGGCTACTTTTACGGTGCTGATTTGGCGCATTAAGTAGCCATTTTTCTCATTTTTGCAGACGAAATGCCTTGTTTTTAAGCTTTTCTCTCGCTTCAGCGGATGCGTATGGTCATCCTCCACCCACCAGTAGGCTGGTGCGCATCGAGGAACCCATACGCGACGCTTAGCGCGTCTCCAAATACGGAGTCGCCAAGTTGCGTGCATGGTGACGAACGCGTGGCCGGCTCGGTGCTCAAGCTTCCCGCCATCTATTGTGATGCTACGCTCAAGTCTTGCGAATAATTTTGAAGCGCAGTGCGTGATCTCGCGTAAACTTAGGAAAACAGACATCTGCAACAAAATTTAGCTGGCCTGTTCATTTACAACCAGAATTTGGTCTGCAGCTTCAACGAAAATCTGTTTCAACTTACATGTTCCTACTGAATTGCCGGCTGGAATATTCTAATATAATTTTGCGTCTGGCAAGAACTCATATTTTGTACATAAAATATATGCACGCGTAATGAATTTATCGAAATTCGTTCATTTAATTTATTTCCAACTTACCGGTGGCTTTCAATGGTCTTACTTATTCAAAATGGTATTATTTATTGATCAATACTACAAAATCTGCTCATAATACCACTTCTGTTCCATTTGGCTACAAATTTGGCGATAACATTAAATGGCATGGCTACTTTGGCTACTTTTGGCTTGAGTTCTGGCTCCTTTTCAAGTCCACCCAACGGCAACCCTGATACTGTCCCTAATGCATTCGCCTAAGACAACTCGAAAGCGAAGGCCATCTTCTTTTCTTCTCTGACGATTGTAATGATCAGGGGCGTAGCCAGAAATGTTTTTCGGGGGGAGGGGGGGTTCAACCATACTATATGTATGTTCGTGCGTGCGTTTGTATGTGTGCGTGAATATATACGCAAGCAAAACTGAAAAATTTCGGGGGGGGGGGGGGGGGTTGAACCCCCCAACCCCCCCCCCCCCCTTGGCTACGCCACTGGTAATGATCCTAAACCTTATCGAGAGTAAAGCATCGCATAGAAAGAATGAGAAAGGAAGGAATAGAGAGATAGAAATACAGGAAGAGAAAGAAAGAGAGATAATCAAAGAGAAAGAAATAGAGTGAAAGATAGACAGAGAAAAGGACAGAAAGAACGTGGAAGGAAGCGAGAAATAGAGAGAGAGAAAGAAAGGGATGAAAGAGGAAGGAAGATAGAAAGAACAAGAAAGGGAAAGAAATAGAGATAGAGGGAGAGAAAGAGATAAACAGAGAGAAAGATGGACATAGGAAAAACAGAGAAGAGAGAGGAAGAAATAAATGCAGGAATAAAAAAAAGAGAAAATTGGCAAAACTTAGCAAACAGCCTAAATAGGTGCCCATCAGCTCCGCCGTCTCTTTAGCCTTGCGCCTCCAGTGCAAGCTACGCTATTTTTGTTTTCTTTCTTTATTCGTGCTAACTGGGTGTACGTTTAATTTGAAAATTGTTGGAATAACGTCACTTGCCTTTTTTTTTTCTGCAGTGCGCGTGCGTGAGGAAACTCACCGATTATTTTCCCTTTGTTATATTTTTTTCTGTTTTATGCACCAACATATGTACCACGCCGCCAAGACCTTGTATAAGATCGCAGTATCTACAAATAAATAAATAAATTAATTAATATTGACTATCTGTGACGTCATGGTGACGTTTCACGATGACACGATCACATGATTTTTTCATCACATCATGTTGATGCCGACAGTCACTTTTCACGTTTGATGAGGCACCTAAGGCTTCGACCTTTTAAAAAAACAAAAAAAAATAACCTAGATGTATGAAAGGATACGCTTGTATCTCAGAGATGCGCCGGCTATGCCGTTGTATCCACGCGCAGTATTAATATTAAACTTATTCTGTTACCTCAACCTACTGCACTTGCTTGCTTATTTTTTTTATTACTCGAACTTGCTGAACTTGTTTGTTTAATATGGAGAATCATTGTTTCAAACACTCAAAAAAATTTTTTGAGTAGTTGATGGCACGAGCTGCAAGCCAAGTTCGAAGCAGTCAATGCAAAAAGAAAAAAGAAAAGAAAAGAATAGACGGAAATATCCCCACGATAAGCACTACATAATAAAGCAACATAGCAAAATGAACGTACATGAACATAACTGAAAGATACGTGGAATCACAGGCAGTGTGCTTGAAAAATCGTCGCACATACATCAATGTTTATGTATGAACAAATGCTTTTAAGGAGTAGACTAATCCAGTGTTTTCGTAATTAACACGAGAATATTTAATAAAAAAAATACGAACAAATACAGCAGCAGCATTACTAAAGAGAAATAAGAGCAAGAGTCTTATATTTCTACGCGTATTTCATCATGGTAGGTTTCTCGTAGTAGGCTTCGCAGCATTGCGAATATGCTGTGCCGTGAAACAAACTGTGCTGCGGTGAAGCATACTTGGCATGAAATGGAATTTTCATTTGTCGGTTTCTTGCGCCTAATGAGAGCGCTAGCCCTCAACATCCTAAAAAAATGTACTGGTAGGCGTGAACGTGCCCTGAAAAATTAGTTACAACATATTTTTAAACGCAAATTTCTATTGTATCATGACGACAGGACACGGTTTGAGCTTCTTGTCACGTGCTCGACCAAGATATCGTGACGTTTCCACAGCCCGTGGTTCCGTTGATGAGGCACAAACGACCGCTTTTAAGTGCGGAGAACTTCAGGGGGCCAGGCTGTCGTATGCTGTCGTCGTCGCTTGGCATAACGCAGGCAAAACCGCATGCAGCATAGCCATGCGTATAACATATTGAGCGCAAGCTCGAGCCAAAGAGAAAGTCTTCCTCCTCTTGTTCTTCGAGCACCTCGATGATGATATTAACGCAGGCAAAACCAACGTTTATAGTTTTACTGAGAATAAATTATGAAAATTGGTGTTTTTCAAGGTTTTCAACAGGGGGTCCCTCGACCACTACTTGTCGTCGGAAAAGCTCGGCTTGTTTTATGCCTTGACTTGTGTGTTGCGTCGACCAATATCGGTTATTACAGCTTATTGGTTCGCCACTAGATGGCACGAAGCAACGCTCACTTATAGAGTTACTGTATCTTTAGGTATATGCTGCCTAAAGGTATACCATATACAGTAACTCTACTCACTTAAAGGAGCACTGACATCAAATTTACGCATGTGGATTTTTTTGCATCTGCGAGTAGCTATCGACCCCCCAAGTAACGATTCTCGACTCAAAATGCACCGGAGGGACGAATAAGTATTAGTAATGTTGATTAATATATCCGGTATCGAACGCGATTCAAAACTGGAGGAAAGCCCGCCAAATTGTAGTGCTGGTAGCGCTACCTCGCGGCCACGTCGGGGCCTCTCCCCAGCTGATCCCGCTGCCACAAAAAAAGGTGACGTCACGTCCAACTGACATCGCTGACATATCGTCTGCTAGGAGCACACGTGCAGCCATGTCTTTGTCGTCAACATCGTCGTCCCCGCTGTCGTCGCGGTCAACATCGACAAGCGAGGATGACAACGACTTGGAATTGGGAATTAGAAGAAGCGGCAGGCTCGCGATCCTGCGTTAAATCCAATGTATCAACCCCGGCCGTACTGCCGGAGCACAGGATCACCAACTACGCACCTCATGTCGTGGACGTTTGGCGAGTAAATCGCTGCTTTCAGCTGCAGTAGGGCACACGCATACGGTAAGAATAGCCCCAGCCAGGAGACTGGGCCTCGTATCAAATGAGAGACCCAACTGCTTCGCCAACACAGGGTTCATGCTGTAGCAGCCCGCGTCAAAGTGAAGCGAGCAAATGCGGCTGTCGATCACAGGCGTCCAGTCCCTCGGTCCAACGGCGCGCCGTACGAAGTCAACCCACTGGCTGCGTTGAGGTTCGAGGCTTGGAAATGCATGAAAGGACACGCACTTTCCGCTTTTTCCACGCCTAGACGGGCAGGTTCGCACTACGCAGCGTCTCCCCGACATCTTGGCACGTATTGTGTCGCTCTGAATGATCGCACTCGCGCTGTGGAGCACACGACAAATCAGTCGGTGCGACACGATGAACCGCACGCACGGATCAACACAGCGAGGAGAGCCAGTGAGACCATCGCCGGGCGTCGGCACCACAATAAACACACTCAGACCGTCGACGTTATTGTTACTAGCGTATCACTAGCGAACGTTACAGGTGTGGATGTATTACACCTCACACGTAACACTAGTATCGATGTCGCAGGGCACTCAGTTTTCCGCTGAGCTTTCATACGCTGTTTGCCCTCGAAATAAAATAACTTCCACGCGACGGACGCCATTCAAATTTGGCCAAGAAGACCTATGCGTACCGAGCAATCGAATAAAGGACACATCTCGATTTTGAAATTTAATGTCAGTGCTCTTTTAACTGTTTGAAGCGATATGGGGTTAACGCGTAGTTATAAAGCGAGATTTAGTAAAGAATAAGAACAATGCATATGATGTGGGCAAGATAAGGAAACGATGGAGCATGTTCTGATTGAATGTGGAGATATACACCCAGGTGTACGAGGCACCAGCCTGCGCCTTGGGTTTTATTGACGACAATGGAAAGCTGAACACGCGCGCGATAGAAAAAAGTAAGAGACGGTTAGAGTATTGGCGGCAGAAAACTAGAGAGAAGGGACAAAAATAAATAGCGGGGAAAATAAGGACATTCTGCCGTAAAGGGCAGAGAACTAGGCTATGGATTTGCGTTTCTTTTCCCTATAGTAAGATAGATTTAATCGAAATAGACAATTAAGGCATTAGGCCAAACTTGAAAAAAAAAAAAAGAAAGACGAAAAAGTTTTTTTTTTCTTTATTTGTCGAGCCTGGTGGCACACTTACTCTCCTATAGCATCCATCCATCCATCCAAGCAAGCCTGTTGACGCTCAGGTGCAGTACACGTTTCGGATGTTGCGCGCGGTAAACTAATGCTGTAGCCTCAGACGTAGCGTACGCAACGCGCAGGATGTTGCGGACGTACAGCCTTGCGTACACTAAACTAAAATTCTCTTCCATATTTTACAGCGCGAGACGACTCCACAGAAAGGAAGGCACACAAGACACACGGAGCGCTGACTGATAACTGATATTTTATTGAAACCAGCGGGTCTTTTTATACCCCTGGTGGCGAGGAGAAGCGTACAAGAAACATGCGCGGATTGAACATTAGTGCCGGCAGAACATAGACATGCGTCAAATTTCGAAAGGTGATGGAGAGGATGGTTCTGACTCGTCTAGAGTGGTACCTGGAGCATAACAAATATATACCCTGATGCTATGACTGGCTTTCGGCGTGGACGGTCTTCTATAGATAATGTTATTGACCTTGTCACGTCTGTACAACAGCAAAAATGCCTAAAGAGATTATCAGCGGCAATGTTCTTGGACGTTAAAGGCGCATATGACAATGTATTGCATGAAGCCATCCTGGACGCCTTGGGCAACATCGGATTGGGGGGCCGCGTTTATCAATGGATCTACAGCTATTTGAAGGACAGAACCTTCTTCGTTCAGACAGAAGATGGTACAACAACGCACCATTGTACTTGTCGCGGTGTACCTCAAGGTGGTGTCCTGAGCCCCATACTCTTTAACCTCGCGCTCATTGGTCTTGTTGATGTTCTTCCGAGGTCGGTGCATCTGTCAATCTACGCAGACGACATCTGCATCTGGGCATCAGGGGTCACGCGTCTACACGTACGAGCCAGGCTTCAGAGAGCGGCTACACTGACATCGAGCTACCTTCAAGGACGGGGACTGGAGCTGTCGTCTGAGAAATGCTCGCTGGTGGCGTTTACGCGCAAGGTGATGACCCCATACGTCATCAGAATCAATGGACGCACAATCAGCTATGAAAAGACCCACCGTTTCCTGGGCTTAATAATAGATAATAACGGCGAGCGATTTCGCATGGCAAGGGCCATTAGTTTAGATTTTGATTATCTCCACTGGAGGTGTTGTTCGGACGCGGAATAAGGAAAATTACTGCAAATTTCTTGAGAGTTAAGTGATGCTTTCTTTGCCGAGAGCGTGGATGATTGAATCTCATATTGTGTAAAATGTCACATTGAAAGAAAATGATTTCATCATGTGCCACAGGGTGAGAAGCCATCACGTGTAATATCTGTTTTGGGTGTAATATCTGTTTGGGTTTGAAGTTTTACGTGAAACAAACTTGACATTTAAAAAATTGTTATTGTGGGTTCCTGCAGCAAAGACACATTGATTAAAAATTATGATTGCAAAGTAACGGCAGAGGTAACGTCCGTTATTTTTGTTCGCTAACGGTAACGCGTTACCTTTTTTTTTTTTGTAGGTAACGTAGGGCGGTAACGCGTTACTTTTTTGTTGTTAGAGTTACGAGTAATTTATTTAGTTACATTTTTTTTCGGTAACGCATACAACACTGTTTTTGAGCACCTTGGTATTGATACCGTCTGTTCCAGCGGCTGACGATTTTTTTAGTTTGTCGATGATATGAACAATACCACTTGGGCTAAAGGTAACAAAACTCATAAGAGGATGCGCGTATAGACGGGAATGAAGGAAGGTTCCGAGTGGTTTCAGGGGTAAAAACTGAGCAAAAGGTATTGTTTAGCATACATTAGCGACATCTTCTTTAGCTATAGCACAAGCATTAGAGTCAATCAGTGAAATGCCTTCCGTCTCTTCACGTTTAATAGTCTTCTAAAATCGTTTGCGGTTGTTGCGCAGCAAAGACAGTCAAGCGTGTTACCGTAAAAGTAATTTTTAGCTTGCGTCATTGAGGTTATACAATCCTTGGCTGCAGTAGAGTACTTCGCCCAAGCAGTGTTAGTATTGGAACGCTTAGCAGATCTGAATAACCTTTTTTTTTTCTTACCTTTAAGCTTTTTTAACTTACTATTAAACCATGGGGACTGTGCTCGCTCTTTAACGGTGATAGTGGGGACATATTGTCACGTGGTCGTGACGTCGACGAGGGCAGCAGGTGTCCAAGATGAAATTCTTTATTTGGCCGAACTTGTGGCCGGGAAACGGAAAGTCAGATTACAGCAAGCAAGGCACGCTGTACAATGACAGCGGCGAACAGAGCGTCGGCCGTCGAAAAACTGACAAGCGGTGAAGCGCGTCGGCATTTATACGTGTGTCATCGAATATTCCAGCCTTATCACTGGTTGTCGCGCAAGCTCTGGAATAAGCTCCAGTGTTCGCGTCTTGCGCGCAATCTTAACAAAATGATCTACAATAATCGTGAAGCCTCTAGAACAATGAGGCGCGTTTTGCACTGAGCATTGCTGACAGTCTTTGCGGGCGAAAACCAAATAGAGCAAAAGTGAAAATAAGAAACGCGCGTGGCAATATTTTGCTGTTAAACTTAGCATCTCATTTTTAAACAATGACCAGTTAGTTTAAATAGAGCGTGAGTGATAGTATTTTTTGGAACTCATCGCAACAGACAACTATAGTTCATCAGCCATGGAAGCGTAGTCACCTTTGTCGTACAGTGTCAGAGGTTTTAAAGCTTTCTTGGTTTTGTTGATGAAACTGGACAAGCTACCGTGAACAATACAGTGATCGCTTAGTGGTGGGAGATAAGTGAGTGAGGAACAGATGTCGACGTGTGTTGTTAAAAGTAGGTCGAGAATGTTTGAAGAATGATTTGAAATGCTTGTTGGTTCAATGACAAGTTGGGATAGACCGAATGTAAGACATGTGCTCAGGAAATCGCTTTCAATGCTATTTCTTGACAGTGTGACTGCATGCAGGATTAGTCCAGTCAATCAAAGGGAAGTTGAAATCACCGAAGATAAGGATAGGCGAGTTAGGATAGGCTTTGTTTATCGTTTGCAAACATTCATGAAAGTGCTGATTGGGTCGACATCATACACCGATGAGCATACGCGGCAACGTATATATAGCATTACAGCATATCCATAAGATCTCAATATTAGACGATACGTTTACTAAAGTGCAAAGCAAGGATCGGTTAGTGGCAATAAGAACGCCCCCGCCACGCGATGGGCTATAGGCCTATCATTACGAAATATATCTAAATTAGGAAATGATGGTAGCAACTCAGAATGTAGGACAGATGAATTAAGCCACGTTTCGGTTAACAATACTACGTCACTAGAAGATGAGGAAATGAGGCTACAAAGCAAGTCACGCTTAGGTATCAAAATACGGATGTTAGTGTATTGGAATGACAGAGGCGTATACGCTGTGCTCTACTCAGTTCATTTAGATGAGTAATCTGGCGCTAGAATTTGCGTTCAAGGACCTTCTGCACAGAGTGGTCACAAATGTAGGTTTTGTTGTTGCAGTAAAGGGAATCATATCGGAGCTTGAAGTCAAGTTTAGGAGCCTTTCCCAAACTGCACTAGCTGTTTGCCTGCTAAGCGCGTTTGCGGCGAGAAGTCTTGGCTGACCCCGTAGTCAGTTCATTTGAATTTTTTTGCCTTTGAAAAACGATGTTTTGTTTTTCTTTGAAATTGCCGAACTTAACTATTATGGGTCGATTTCTGCCTTGTTTGAAGGAGCCCAGTCTGTGCGCACGCTCAATAGAGCTGGAATGAATGGATAGCCCGAGGGAAGTCTTACAGCGATCAAGATTTTACGAATTTGTAAAACAACCGTCCATATATGGTGGCGAAGACAAAGAAGCAGCCTCAACACAATCAGCGAGCATCGAGTGCTTCTTCATTCTCCGCATACACTGACCTCCGCTACAGTGACAGTTTGATATACATAAGTGGTTACAACTTACAAGAGGAACATATTTACAATGTGTTCACAAATTCTGGCCGGTCATCGTCTCAGGAGATCCGAGCACTGTCTAGCAGCAACACCGCTCAGACCAAACTGCCTTTTTTTCCCCCGCGATCACGCCTTTTTTCTTTCTCCGAAAACAACGCACATTCCCCACCTGCAGTCACTTGGTAACGCCGATCATCCGCGTCCCTGCAGGTCTGCCCAACGTTGGTCTGCCCCCCAGCACCAACTAGCCCTCGGTGACTGACCTCGCAGTCCTGCACTGGTGGCATTGTTATTGCCCAGCTGGCCGCCGTCTGCAACCCCAAACCTTCTTTGTTTGCGCTGGGCGACGTCGCGGACACACCGGCTTCAGGGGGGGGGGGGGGGGGCGAAGGTTTGTCGCAGCGCCCCCCCCCTCCCTATTATGTCAATGTATGGGGCTGGCTTCGCGCCTCCCCCCTTTGCCCCCCCCCCCTCCCGTGCGCACGCCTATGGGCCTCCCCCTGGCTGGCTCGCTGGTTTCCCAGAACTTTTAACAAACAAACCAACATGGCGGTCCGGAGGAGGATAGCGAGCGAGTAGGAGGGCATGGAAGCGTGCTGTAGAACTTGTTTTGACAAATGTAATGGCGCCAGGCCGCTTCATCGCGTTCCACATTGAAGTAGATTACAATTACGCGCAAAATCAGGGGGGAAATGAGTACAAATTTGTAAAACAACCGTCCATGTCGTAGCGAAGACGAAGAAGCAGTGCAATCTCTTTTCTAGTTTTTCCATTATCGTTTTTTTTAAGCTACCAGATTCTTGGCCAATCCCCCCAGTGTGGGTGTGAGCCAAAAGCCTAGGATCTACATCTTCATTCTCCGCTGCATTGACCCTCTTGTGTCCGCAGATGTCGCGTCGGCTTTTCACGAACAAATGCTGCGGCTGCCATGCCGCTCTCTACCAATTAAACCGCAGCTGCATTATTTTATGTAGTGTGACGCAGCTCACGCACTCATTTGGTATTGAAAGGCGTCATGGGCAGTGTACAAAGAGGAAAGGGGTAGAAACATACACGACGCTCTGTCACTCGCGAAAACAAATTGCTTCTAGCTGTAATGCAATTAAGAAATTCTGCTATCTCTCGGCGATTGGAGGAGTTTTTAAACTTGAATGATTTCGACCACGTGAATACAATGCTAGGATTTATTTGATTTATCATGAGCCTGACGCTCGTGAAACAAATCATTCACTGGTGTCGGCAGTTTTGTAAGGAATTTTTTGCAGTCTTGTTGGGGTGGTCAAAATATCTCGACAACCTCCCTGGATCTGCGCCTGACAACCTGTCTTATCATTTGCGAGCTTTCCCGGAGATACTGATTTCACTTTTCAAACAGACTCCGCGTAAATTTCATATTCGGTTTTCGATTTTACAGATTATTCTTATTGAATTCGAGTGCTGAGACACCCGTGCCCCGACAACGATTGTCCTCAACTTACCGATAAGAACATGTGCCCTAAAGAAGCTTAGATGTAATAATTTTAATTCGTGAACTTTGTTTTTGTTACCCGCCATGGTGGTCTAGTGCACCGTGGTCTAGCGGTTATGGTGCTCGACTACTGACCCGCAGGTCGTGGGATCGAATCCCGGCCGCGTTTTCGAAGAAGGCGAAAGGTGCACTTTGAAGAACACTGGTCAAAATTTCCGAACCCCTCCACTACGGCGTCTGTCATAATCAAAACGAGGTTTTGGGACGTAAAACGCCAGATATTATTAACTTCGTTTTTATTATTATTAACTATTATATTTTTATTATTATTAACGGCCAGGTCGTCAGGGCACGTCTGTCTGCGGCGCCGCGATTCCAGAAAATCGTGTAGGCTTTCAAAGAAAGTGTGAGTAGCGAAAAAATACAGAAAAGATATCGAATATTTTGATGAACTTTCGCACACGTGCTCGCGAGAAGAGGCACACAAGAACAGCCACTTTAAATTGAAACCATTGCTTATATGCTCAGTGACGACCATTTCTCACCTGATGTCTGTACGCTGTGAACTTGCGACACTCTGCAACCGCGCTCCTCAAGTGAAAAACAAGAGCATCCGCCAAATTTTGTGCTTTGTCCCTCTCGCTCTCTCTCTCGAAATATATGCATTTATGCATATCGTATTGTCTGCCATCTTACGTGGTAGTTTGCATGTCCTACTTTACATCACACTCTAGGGCTAGGTTTTGATTCCCGGCCACGGCGGCCGCATATCGATGGGGGCGAATTGCAAATAACACCCGTGTGCTTATGTGCACGTTCAAGAACTCGAGGTAGTTCCCCGCTACGGCGTGCGTCACAGTCATATCGTGGATTGGGCACGCAAAGCATTAGTAATTATAACATTATATCACAGTTATTTTTTCTCATTTTTCGCAAGGATAGCTGGTTCTGAACACCCTCCACGCTTTGGCCCAAGCGCCTAGCTCCCCTTGCTACCCGAATGGAAGAGAAACAAGCATGTTATCAACAGGGTCAGGCTGACTATTATCCGTACGTTATCAGACTGGTTGGTATTTCGTAGCGATGTGTTGTGCTTCATTGTATGCTAGTCTTATCATTTACCGCTCATGGCCAGCTGATCACGTACGATGAAAAGGCGTCGCTACAAAACGCCAACATTTTTGGCGCCCCTGCGCCTAACGCTGCAGCACGCAGGCGCTACGAACGGATTTCACATCGCTCAAATTTTGAAGACGTCACAGATTTTTCTTGCCACGCACGCATGCGCCCACAACACGAGACCTGCGAGCGCTACACCATTGGCTACGCGAGTCTAGCGACGATAGCGAACCTAGCGAACCGCCGGCAAGTGCTAGTGCATTCGACATCAGTCGCACCAGTCGTGTGCGAGAAGCTGAGCGAGTAGCATTGGATCCTTGGTACACTGTCGTTGCAGCAAGCCATCCCCGCGGGTCTGTGACGCTGAGCCATGGCTAATTCAGTTGTCGACAGTTTGAGGTGAGGACGCATCGAATTCCCGCCTTATTCCGCAATGTAGCACGTATTGGTTATGGTCATATGCACTTTTACACGCGTTTGTTGTTCTTTGCAGCAAAGCCAACAGCGCCTTCGTCGACGAAAACTACGCAGAAGCGCTGAACGTGAGTCAGCCTTTTAAATGTGAAGTTTTTTTTTAAATTTTATGTCCCCTACCGTGGCCTGTTGTGTGAGCTTTGTGTGTGTTTCTTGCAACATTGCCCTTCCTGAAATCACCGCGCTGTCATGAGCAGCTTGGGGCGCATGCTGCTCGAGCTACTCAAGGCGTGTGCGCCTCGCACAACTTCCCGGGGAGTTGCAGGCCGTTCCGTAATGCGTCTAGGCGCTTGAACTAACATTTCATAGGCGAATGTCTCTTAAGGATTTGTAAGGGTAGAAAGCTTGGGCGTATGGCGTTATGACAGCGTTTCGAATGCGCTCTGTTGGTTCCGCGCTAACAAAGAAGTGCGCTAGGGGCCCATTCTGACTTGCCTTGACAGGCGTATTAGTGGTAGCACAACTTAAGCCCACTGAGATTGTTGCGAGACAGGCAAAGTAAAGAGAAATAAACGCTTATTATACACCTCTTCCTTGCGCAAACAGGTCGCGCATGGTTCGCGACTTGTCAGTGTGTCAAAGTGATAGAGTGAAGTGTGCGCAGGCGTTAGTATTGGTGGAACCCCATGCGAAAATTCTGTTGTGCCGCGTAGAAATGCCATTGCCTACTGATAACCCCACGAAAGTCTTCGTTTTGTTGTGGCCATGTGACGCTACTTTGTGCGGTACCCGACGTGTGCATTCAGTTGTGCCCAATTAGCCTTTATTCTCTTTTTGGCTTTGCTTAATACATCATTTAAATGCACCAAGCTGTACATTGCCGCTTATTTAAACGTATTTGCAGCTTTACAACAAGGCAGCGGAAGCAGACCCCAACAACAGTGAAGTGTATGTGAAAAGGTCTCACACCCATTTCAAACTTGAAAACTGGGAAGGTACGATCCTTCGGTCCTTCTTACACCTACATTCCTGTGTATCACATTGTCCGTGTCAAGCATTGAATGGATGTTTTTTTTTGTAGGTGTAGTCGCAGATGTGGATAAAGCTTATGAGCATGGGTGCGAGAAAAATGCCAAGCTTCACTTGAGGAAAGGGTGAGTGACGTCATTTGCAAGGTGTTATTAATAATGTTAATATTATTGTAATTTTTCTGCAGACAAGCATTGTTCCATCTGGACAAATATGACAAAGCAAAAGAAGTTCTGGAGGAAGGATTGCACCTAGGTGGTAAGCTTTTTGTCCTATGAATGAAATTGCACACCAGGAGGCATACGCAAAAGGCTTGATGCGTTAAGTGCATGCTCATGTAGCGGGGCCTTTTTATCAGAACTGTAGTTACATCATTTTGTTCAAGTAGCAGTGTCTGTCATTCATGTTTACCCTATTTTTAAACCTACTGCACCGGAGTGATGCTTAGGTGGGAAAAGAATGTCTGCATCTGTTCTATTTGATTGGCAGGCTTAGAATAAATTATCAGTCTTTAGTCCCCCTTTACAATTGCTGACAAAGAAGCAGTGCTGTGTCAACAACGCAGGAAGCAAACGACCCTCTGTCCTCCCCTGCACTGACACCAGTCATGGGCACGTTACCAGTAAAAAGTAACACTGTTACAGTTACCCAAGCCAAAAAAGTAACTCAGTTACAGTTACTGAGTTTCCAAAAGTAACGTGTTACAGTTACCATTAAAAAGTAACGTCGTTACCTTTCCGTTACCGTGTAAAATAACTAATTGATTACATACCAAATGCAAGAATTTATTTAATAAAAACGCATGAAGAGGAACGACGAGTGCGTAACGAGAGAAGACGACGTCCATTGAGTTTATTCCGTATGTTCTCCAAGGTGTCCGCTTGGCACATAAGCGTGCACAGGGCTCCCCTTGTAGGGGCGGGGGGGGGGGGAAGGGTCATCGTCGCGGCCCCCCTCCCTATTAAGGCAATGTATGGGGCAGATTTTGCGGACCCCCTCTCCTCTGAGGTGATTAGGGGGGGGCGGGGGGGTGGGCTGGTCATACAAACCGTTTTTTGAGCACCGCAATACCTCGGGACACGTGTTCGCGAAACCCAAAGACATGCTGCCCAAATATCGTACACCTGCGGACGATTAGTGCGGGATAATGTACAAGTACGATGCGGAAAAGAAACGCTAAAGTCAACCATGCAACTGCTGGACAGAACATAGCTTTGACCTAAACAATGCGGCAACGCTGGATCATGAACGAAAGCGAGGGGGGGGGGTCTTACGGAGACGTGGTTCATTCGCCACGACGCATTGGCTTGCAATAGAGTTACTGTATATGCTACCTAAAGGCAGCATATACAGTAACTCTAGCTTGCAATAAACAGTGACATTAGCTTGCAACAGCAAGCGCAGCCACCTACCGAACATTTGTGAGGACATGTGTGTGACTAATGGCCTCATGTGCGCTCATCTTTTTCTTTTTTTTTCTTTTTCTTGCTAGTGAATACTGAGGATGCCACCTGCATAGGAGGCAAAAAGTATTTCATTTGGCTAATAATTGTGTTAAGTCTGAGTAGGCCTTTGACAATCAATTTCAAAGAAGTTTTAAAATGCTTCGCTACTTCACGGCACTTCTGGCTTTCAGCCGTTTCGCACCGCGGTTTTCTAGCCACCTGTCAAACATCATTAGCTCGGCGCCTCGGAACTGGAATTCTCCACCGACACACCAAGAACACAGCTAGAAGCTCAAGTGATCAAGAGAGTATATATGCCCCCCCCCCCCCCCCCCCCAAAAAAAAAGGACGTGAACTTAGGAAGCTAGCCGTTCAGTCGCAGCTTGGTTGATTTACAACATGTGTTTTACAAGTAAACTTCGAACACGGCCTTCTGCGGGGAAGATATTTCTCTTAGCTACCTCTTCTCCTGAAGTGCGAGGAGAGCCTTATTGGAGAGTTGAAAGGTGGATAGGATATGGTAAAGAGAAAGTTCGAAAAAGTGAAAAGCGTGTAACATCGGCCTTTTGCTATTGGATAAATGGTTATAAAAACAGAAGTAACTGTAACGGTATTTTCCGTTACAGTTACTGAGTAAAAAAGTAAGTGTTACAGTTACAAGTTACTCCCACTAAAGAGTAACTAGTTACAGTTACAAGTTACTGAAAAAAGTAACTAGTTACCAGTAACGCGTTACTAGTAACTAGTTACTGCCCAAGACTGACTGACACTCTAATGCGATAAAAAAAGTCATGGTGGCTGCCATCTTCAGGTACCCAGTGCAGAGAACCTGTCTGTGACGTCACGTGCACGTTATGTATATCCTCCTGGCTTCCAGAGTGAATTTAGTATCACGGATTTTTTTTTAAATATGCAAAACGCTTCTTCTGAGTGCAAAGGCGAAAAGTGTCACGTAGTTTTTCTGTATTTCATGTTACTTGGCCGCAGTATGTTGTCCAACATATTGAACAGTGGGGCTCTAGGGGGGTGTTTTGGGGGGAACAGAGGGTATGGGTCACACAAATATGTGCTTTTGAGTGTTTTTCTAGTTCTTACGAACAGAAATTGATGCTTAAGTACGCGTTAACACATCCGAGAATTGGTAGCACAATTGACCCACTGCCTAGGCGGCTCCCCGTAAAAGTCGCTCCCGCTCAGTCGCACCATTTCCAACAATCCTGGAAAGGTGAGAAACACCGCAACTTTGCCCATACTTGCTAAATGGCAGCACGGGTCCCAGTAGCAGCTAAAAACGTGCTTCCAAGGAGGAGCCAAGCGCTTCGAAAGCAGTTGTGCGCTGAGTTCCATTGTCCAATATATTGGACAAATTCCCATTGCTGGAACTCAGGAGGATATAGCAGTATATGCACCTTTTGCTCATGTAAGCATTATTGCATCACTTGAGCACTGTTAAAATTGACCAGGATAACTTCAAAAATGATTACTTCACTGTTGCCAGTTTTTCATAATAGGCAAACAGTGGACCTCTGAAATTAATGGGTTGGTGTACCAACACATTGAAATCCACATTCATGTGCAGTCTCATTGAAACGGAGGCTGATGCACCTAAAGTCCCTAGATAAACTAAAGTAGCGCCAACCCCACCCCTTCGCCTCTGCCTCCTCTCCCAAAAGCTGCAGCAGCGCCTCTATGGTGTCCGCCAGGAAACTGGTGAAAGCACAGCGAAAGGCATACCCTCTCACAGGCATACCCTCTCCCGGCGCACGGGAGAGGGTATGCGCAGAGGACGGACAAGATGGCGCTTGCACTACCAAGCATAGGGAAGAGTAGGAGCCTGCACATTAACACGTATGGCGCTACTTTAGTTATCTAGGGACTTTAGATGCACCCCCCTCCCCTCCTTTTCTTTTTTTTTTTTTTTTTTTTTGCAAAAGAGCAGTCTGATCACAGGGAATGGGAAGGCACAGCGCGACTGAGGCATAGGACAAAGAACACTCAACACACAGGAGCACTGACCACTCTGGATTGACACGTTGAGGCTATCAAGTTTGCGCATGTCAAGGCCGGATCAGTGCGAAAAGTTTGAGACAGAAAAGGGCCCAATGTAGAAGAAATATGTTGCAGTAGGACTTTGATCTGCGCGAGTTGGTTCATAGCAATGGGAAGGCACAGCAACTTTTCAGCAGCTCTTGCTGCAACAACCATTAAAACATTACGATCGTCGAGAGTAATGTCGGTCCTTGTTAACCACGAAGTTTAACTAATTTTAATTTTAAAGGGTCCTTGAACGACTTGTGATAATTTTTTAACATTTTTAACGTGCACATCGAGTTCAGAATGCAGTCACGGTCAACAATGCCAGACGCGGCTGTGCTACGAGGTTTGGGCACTCTAAAAGTTCCGAAAAATCCCTTCTACTCTTCGGGCCTTTCCGCAGTCCTCATCCCCTCAGCATTCTTTGTGACTTCAACATGTCCTCTACTCGTCATCCACAATACCTTTGTGTCCGCTTTCAGGTGCGCATGCTCGCCACTCTTCCTCCTCGCATGGTGAGGCGGAACACTGTCAGAAGGAGAGATGAGCAGACGAACGGAGCATAGTGAAGGAAAGAGCAAAACGAGCGAGGGCGTCTTTTGATCAAACGCGTGTAACTCTGCTATTACGGCACAGTTTTGAGAAATTGTCACGGCTACGTGTTCGTTGTAGGCTCGTGCACAACTGCAACACCACAACTAAATTTTCACCTCTGGGTGGTTTAGGGGCCCTTTAAAACCACTTCAGCTTCCCTTTAATGTAAAGAAGTGACAAGTAGGTGCATTTCGTGAACTTTGAGGACAGTGCCATACGAGAGTTAAGTGCACCATGTCAGAGCTTTTTGTTAAACATTCACTGAAACTAGTCATTCTGTTCATCTAAAGCTTGGGAGCAGTATGTTTTTATTCCAATCACCAGCAGTTTTTAAATTTGCACTGCAGTCAAGGTTTAAAAGCATTGTTGCAATCTGTGCCCCTACCTTCCATGGGCAATCTGAAGGAAGCCAGCATGGTCATATGACTTGGCTGCACCAGTAGTTTAGATACTCCCAGCTTTCTTGCCAGACAGTGCAGCTTAGCAGGGAGCATTCTGGTTTTGTACTGCGGTGGGGACCATGCTTTGCAAGTATAACATTGTGTGCAATCTGCATCTTTGTTTACAGGTGGTGACGCAGATTTTGGCGTGTGGATCGAAAAGTGCACAGCTGAGTTGAAGCTTCTTGAGAAAGCAAAGGAAGCTGTTGCGATTCCACCTGCACCTGCAAAGACTCGGTAAGTTTTTTGGGACAACTACTAGGCTTGCCTACCAAACTTAAGACAAACTTCCCATAGTTTACTTTCTTGCCTTGTTGAAGCAGCAAGGAGTGTGAAGTTTCCGTGCGAAGGAAGTGGAACTCGAAAATCAGAATTGCAGAACTTGCAAGCAGTCGAAAATGAAAATACATAGTATGGCGAAAGCATGAAGGCTTCTTTAAAAGATACTTTGAATACTGCTCAGTGACATTATTAATTTAAAGCCGCTGATGTGCTCTGAGGTTAGAGCTTGGCTGCTCATCCGAAAGATAAGGGTTTGATCCCAGCTGTGGTGGTCACATTTAGATGGAAACAAAGTGGTAGAAGTGCATGTGTTGTGCAATTAATAACCGCAAAGTGGCTGAAATCGTGCAGAACCTTCCACTGCGGCTTCTTTCGTGGCCCGAGTCACTTTGGCAATCTCATAAACCAGCCAACTTTTAAATGCTGCTTGCAGATACCTGACTGCCAACAAAATGTGCATTGGTTGTTACTTGGTAATGTGAACCTGAGTATGATGAGTGCTTAGAAGTGTTAATATCTTGCAAATAGGGGTCTGTGAAAAGTGAATTTATGAATCGAATAGCAATAACACCTTATTGAATACGAATCTAATAGTTGGGCAACCATTTTAAAAGCAGCCGTAGAATGGTAATGGAACCATTTTCGAAATAGCCCAGGAATTTCACATTTTACTTTCGAAAAATATTCACAAGCTTTTTTAACTAAGGAACATTAATTACGATTATAATTACTTTTAACCAGTAAAAATACCACAATTATGTAAACTGAGGCAAACTCTTATACAGCAGCAACTAGAGCCTTGGAAGTACTTTGTAACTGCAGGTTGGAATACAGCATTAATTACTGTATTCAAGGCGGCACTTTGTCAACAGCTTTTAAATAAAACTGATATAAAAATATTAAACAATACGTGAGTCAAAATCATCATGAATGTAATGGGGAAGATAGTTAATTGATGATTTTGTCGCTTCAGCGACACGAGTTCTAAGCAAAAACGCTGTCGACATCAATTGATCCTGTGATTAATGTAGCGTCAATAGTCCCATAAAACATTGGGATGCATGCATCTTAAGAATTCGATGATTAAAACAAGCAACACACTTCTCTCTTCCAATGTTGTTGAGGTTTTTTATCGGTGTTTGCAATTAGAAAATTATTTGGTATTTCTAATACAGTAAAACCTCGTTAATTCGAACTGATGCCCTGGTCCCGGCACAGCCCTGTGTATTTCTATGGGGGAAAACTCCCTGATAATTTCGAACACGTCTGTATCCACAACAGTTAATTCGAGCTGGGAGCCCTTCGTTTTCATCGCTCCTCGCAGAGTCTGCCCAGAGTGATAACAATGTGTTGCAAAACCAAACCGAACCAAATTTACTAGAAATGCAAAACAATAAAACTGCAGTATTTCTCATCAGATGAGAATCTGTACACGGTGCTGGAGCTCTTGGGCAAGCTACAAACGATGCCCATGGGGTCGCGAAAGAAGAAACGAAAGCAAATGCAAATTACTTATTATTTTTAATTTTGATTTCGTTGACTGTTATTTAAACTTGTTTTGGAGCATAAATAGCGTTATGCACATGAGTGTGTCTGTGTGTGTTTCTGGCGTATCACTGACTGATCACTTAATTTCCGTTTGCTGTAAGAGCTCCATGAACCAAATTTACAAAGTCACCTGCCACGAATGTGAGTAGCGCCTAGTTCGCAATAACTAGTCCAGAGGTGGATTCTTTAGGCTCTTCCAGCGCAGTGTGGTGCTATGTCCGTTCATTCTAGTGCCCGCCCGCTAATTTGAACTCCGCTTAATTCGACCAATTTGATAGTCCCCTTCGAGTTCGAATTAATGAGCTTTTACTGTATACACTATTTGATTTGAGTACCATATCGAATAGAACTGTAATGATTAGTCATTCGAAATTTTTGAATATTTGGACTCCCCTAATTACAAAGCATTGTCCTCTGGGCTGTCAAGGATGTTGCTGATGCAGCACTTTTGAAATGATTTGTGCACAATTTCTTCAGGGAGAGACTTTCATCTGAAAATTAGCTGGCAGCAGATGTCAGACATACAGTTGGGGTCCTTTGGCTGTTACATAGTGTTTTGGTCTTTCTAACTTGGATGTTCATTCCCTGTTTCTTCATAGTTCCCAATCTCATTACCTCCCAGTCTGCTCAGCCTTTGTTATTCATCTACCAAATTACATTACAGTTGAACCCCGCAATGAACAAAATCGGCAGGGAAACCAAAAAATGTCACTATCGCAAGAACATTATTGTGTAATACAGTACAGATTGGGAAACGATACACCAAATGAGTATGTAATGCCACAATTCACTTAGCTAGCCTTGTCAACCATTTCCATGTAAGTGCAGATCTTCCTTCGCAATGCAGCAAGTTATATTATACGGCATCATCGTCGTGCATTCTGTGGAATGCCCGCATAGTTTCGAAAGCATCCAACATGCTCGCGGACATAGCAGTGGCAATCGCCTCCGTCGTCAGTTGGCCACATTGTGTGACTGCTGCAGAGTATCGCTAGAATGCAGTGGTCCCACTCTTGCACCACACTGCGCCAAATGAGATTTGCTGCGCCATCCTGATAAAAAAAGCGCAATTTTGCGCCTGAATGCGCCAAAATTAACGTTGCCTCCGAGACGGCTCGGGCGGCCTGATCTCCGAGGTCATGGCCAAAATTAGTGACAGCGCGTAATGCGTGCGGCAGTAGTGGCCTGCAAATTGGGTGTGACTTGTTTGACGAAGCGGCTTAATAAATTGTAATCGCCGTAATCGAAATTTGAATTTGCTTCTCGAGACTTTCAAACCGCGCGGCCCATGTGCCTGCTTTCCATAGTGTGCTCTCAGTCCATCGTGCGCACCCATGAAGGAGAGAAGAGCTCGGGAAGGAGCGCGCGTAGCGTCCACAAGCCAGCTTGCCTCCGAGATATCTCCACGGGCGCAGCAGCTATAGGATCACTTTAATATAAAACTTCTGTCGCCATCTAGTGGCTAAGTATGGTACGAAGGCGTTTGCTATTGCGCTCTTTTTTCTTAGCACTGCGAGTATAGTGCCTCTAGGCACTGTACTGCGAGTTGTGGCGGCCAGGGACTCATTAAGGCTGGCCCTGGCTCAGAACAACATCAGCGACATTGAGTCTGGCCAGGTCCTACTCGCTGAAGCCAATTCTGAAAATATGGCGAAGCTAGCAGCTGTGAACTTAAAAATTCAAAAGATGTGAGAGGCCATGGTCTCAGCAGCTCCTCAACTGTATCCTTTGAAATAAAAGTGCAGGCCATTTGTGACCAGGTTGGTTGTTCTCATTTCAACTAAAAATATACAAATTTAGTTATCACCTTTCGTACTTAGAGGCATAGCAGTATTGTTTTAGAGCATGCCAGTACTATTTCGAATGATGTTTGTCGATCAAAGTGTTTGAAATTTCTTAAAGTCGTGAGCAGTTTGCGTGCAGTTGCTCCAAAGTGCTCCGAAATTCATATTTAGGGGCTCCAAAACTGCTCCAAAACTAAAATTTTCCTGCTCCAAATCTCAGTTCGTGAGTGGCACCACTGAGAATGGGTTCCAGACCCATTCCTCGAACAGCAAAAGAAAGTTCACATATGCTAGCAAAACCGCTACTCAGCTGCCGTGTGCTGCTGGCATGGGGTTGATGAGGCTATGCTCTAATGCAGCAAACAAGCAACATGGTGGCAATGACGTCTGGCATGGGACTGCTTCTGGCACCATACCAATTTTGTAAACAAAGGTGCTGGCCCCCGACGCAAGCACAGTGGGGTGGTATTTAAAAAGTGTGAAGCAAAGACCATGATGTGCATTGTGCAGTATGCTGATCTTGCACGAGCAGCAGATGTGTAGGGAAGCGTCCCATGAATTTTAAATGCGAAGCATTTCTTAGCGAACTTCGGTGACTTTGAGCGTATCTATCTATCTAGCCGCCTACGACTTTGTGCTCTCCTGGCCGTATCGTTAATGGGATTTATACCAAATTTAGTATGGCATAACATGACTGTATGACGAACATAAATGGCTGGTCATATCATGAAAATCTCGACTAACTTGTCATGAAAAGTATGATTTACATGCCATGGTCATGGCGCGCTCGCGGCCGTTTCGTTAGCTTGATATACACCAAATTTGGGATTGAGTGACGTGACTGTATGACGAACATAAATGGACAAGTGGTAATATGGAAATCATGACATGTCATGTGCGACATGACTTGCATTCCACGCTCATGGCGTGCTCGCGGCCGTTTCGTTAGCTTGATATCATGGACGTCAGCAGGATTTTGTCTTGGGGGGGGGGTGCAAACCCACGTTGCATCGCGGCTGGGGGAGGGAGAGAGTGCTGGTGTAGCCTGGGTGGAGGGCAAGGGCTGGCGTGGCTTGAGGGGGGGCAAGTGCCCCTTTTGCACCCCCCTGCCGATGCCCATGCTTGATATACACCAAATTTTGTATTGAGTGACATGACTGTATAACGAACATAAGTGGCAGGTGGTATCGTGAAAATCTTGGCATGCATGTCATCTATGCCATTTACATGCCACGCTCATGGTGCGCTTGCGTTCAGTTCGCTAGCTTGATATACACCAAAATTGGTATTGCGCGACGTGACTGTATGACAAACATAAATGACAGGTCCTAACATGTAAAACATGACATGCGAATTGTGTAAAGCATGATTTGCTCCTTGCTGGCTGCTTCGCATTACATAGATTCCCACAGTGCGTGAGATCTGCCGGCTTTTTGTTGTGGGATTGCAGTTTAGCGGCATTTCGTTGTTGAGAAGTATGGGATGCATTGAATCCTATGAGCATTCACCAGGGGCGGGATATTATTTCGTTCTTGCACGATTTGGTTATTGCGGGTTTCAACTGTAAATAAGACTTGTTGGCGTTTTGTCTTCCTATCTGTAGAGAGTGTTCATTGGAAAACTGGAGTGTTTCGCCATGGGGGTATAGTGCTTATGGTGTTCGGCTGCTGCCCCAGAAGTTGAGTTTGGCACCTCAGCCAGTGTGGTCGGACTTTGAAGGAGGTGAAATGCTAGATCCATGTGCTGCGCAATGTTTGTGCACGTTAAAAGAACACTGGCAGCACAATATCTTACGCTTTCTGTGATAAAACAGAATGCAACATCATGAGAGAATGCTAGGGAGCAGACAGCCAATAAACGAAACTGAAATTCCTTGGAAGAATGCATCCAGTTTTTCTTCCTGGAAGACTGTATATCAAATTCTGTAATGGTTTCACTGCATAAAGAAATATAAAATTATAACTGAATATCAATATTGGGAGCATTTCAAAGCTTGAAATTGAAGAGCATGACTGACAATTTGTGTCAAATGTCTCGATCAAGGCCCTAGGTGGTGTCACAATTTCACGAAACGTTTCACGAAAGCAGGCTAATTTGCTTCTCTGGCCTGAACGCTTATGTTTCGATCCAATCCAAGTCATCTGCACACTGTTCTATATCTGTTCTATAGGACTTCATTGTTTGTTCATTGCAGTGCCTTCTTGCATACGAAAGCCCTAGCTTAGATTCTAAAGGCCATGGAGCTTTGCTGTGAGCATTTTTGCTACAACTAACATGTGTTCTCTTGTCATTTTCTTGCATGTCAATGCTGTTGGTGTCCATGCAAGTCTATAATATAACTAAGAATGTCTGAACTTTTTAAATACATTTGTGGTTAAGCTTATCTCCACTGAAATTGCTTTTTCCATTTGCTTATTTGGTCCTTCAACCTGTTTCTTATGTTTGCAGCTACGAATGGTACCAGACAGAGAGGTACATCATTATCACAATATTTGTGAAGAATCGTAAGCAGGAGGACATCCAAGCAAAGTTCACCGACACGACGGCAAGTTAACTTTCTACTGCTATTTCAATGCGTTAAGTGATGCTGCATATTGCATTCAGTTGTCTTCCAGCAGTTCTTACCTAATTAGTTTACTGGGGCAGGTTCACTGTTAACATTTCTTTCTTGCTAGCCATTCAATGGATGTGGATGTTCATTTGTAAAGTGAGGCAGGTCCTGTTTGTAACACGCGTGCTAGTGGAGGACATTGGTACTTGTCTACCACTTTTGTACTGTGTTTAAAACACCCATAATAAAAAGATGGCTAAAATTGACGCCGCTCTTACTGGTCGTGCAATCTAACATGGTATAGAAGGCTTTAGGTTTTTACTTTGCTAAAACATGTGGTGCGAACAGCAAATTGGATTTTCCACGTGCCTTGATTACAGCTCGCTATTTGCTGCAGTGGCCTTAATGAGTGCCTTGAAAATGTTGCTTCAACATGTCTGTAAAGCGTCCCATTTTACCCTTTTACTAAACAGAACCTAGTGATACACTTGCAACAAGAGATTTTTGCTGCCTTTATTGTTCAATTTTCTTCAAGTAACCATTTTTGGGCTTGATTTTGACTGACTGTTAGCTCTAATAGGGCAGCTATACGCACTGGTACAGTTGCACATAGGCAGTACAGTCGAACCCGTTTATAACGAACTCGAAAGTGCCGCGAAAAGTGGTCTTTATATCAGTAGTTCGTTGTATATGGACTCTCCTTTAAAAACGTGCACTTAGCGACCAAACCGTTTCCTTTTTCTGCGTACTTTTCAGGAAAAGTGCTAGCAACCCTGCCGGTGACAAGTTAGGCCTTTTTCAGTTTCCAGCGGAGCAGATAGCTGCAGATGACTGTGATAAGGTTGTCGGCGATTAGTCATAATGGCACGTTCATCGACAGCCGCCACCATGCCTTCGCTCATTTAACCGTGAAGGCATCGTCGCAATTGCGCGGAAGTCGTGTAACTGGTCTTAATCATCGATAGGCCGGTCTCTGCTGTTACCGCAAAGACAGAACACCTTTGCGGCACGTTGCAGTGTCGGCGAGCTGGCGGTCATGGCGAACCTTTGTGCGACGAAAAGTTATCGCTTGTTGCATTTATGGCTTCTTGCGCTCCAAGGCGTTGTTTGGTTAAAGTAGGCCGTCGTAGATACAGAGAACGGCGTCGGAAAAGGTTGCCATGCGACAGCTGACCGCAAGGCTTCATGCTACCACCCATTTTTTTTTCTCACTGCCGTTCTGCCAGTGAAGAAATGCCTGGAAAGTGAGCGACCTCGCTTGCAGCGTCCAAAATCTGCGTGCGGTGCTCGCCGCTCGTTGCGAGTGAACTGCTGCGGGGCACGCGAGTGTGCGCCTCTGTCGTGCTTTAGAATGCCTGTTCTAACTTTTTTTCGCTTCGTATTCGCATTTTTTTACCGCGACAGTGTCGGAAGTGTTTGTTGTAAAAGTAGGAGGCCTTGAAAAATGTTCGCTATATGTGGACGCAGTTTCAATGGGTAGCATAGGAAAATCGCAAGTGCACCGAAATATGGTCGTTATAACCGATAGCTCGTTATATCTGGGATCGTTATAAGTGGGTTCGACTGTATTTCCATGTTTATTGTAGCGAGGGTTTATTTTCACAAGTGGCATCAGTCGCAGTCCACTTTAGGAGGAGCTAATTATACTGTAGTCGCCAAATCGTGTAGGCTGATGTATGCCCGTCACAAGTTGCCTTTGCGTGGGCTCAGCATAAATGCACAGTAGCTATGTTTGCAGAAAATACTAAGTGCCGCAGTGCATTGAATCCTTAAAAATATTCGAAAAGTAAACGGCCTCATTAAAATAACGTTCCTGTTCAAAACTTTTTCAACTCTTAGTACCGCCTGAGGACAACTGTACATGTATGTACCACTTTCTATGCCACGGTATAAAGACAGTGGTACATATACAGTCTACTCTCGTTACAACGGACCATGATAATCCGGCGAAATGAGTCCGTTTTATCCGAAGTCCGTAATATCCAAACTCCGCAAGGAGGGGGGGGGTGCGTCACCGTGTGACGATCGTCAGTAGTATGGGGCACGCTAGTTCTGCTGATACATGCTGAACGTATTCGACAGTGTGGTTACGAAAGACCTCGATCACCAGCAGCGGCCGGCTATTAACAAAATTGCAGTTACGCTAGGTGCAGGGACGCTACGTGGCCCCTGCACTGCTGCAAAGCTTAGGCCCGATAATAAATGCGTTTCAAGCCTGCTGTTGATCGGCTTGGAACAAGATCTTTCTTATTTGTGCGGACGGGAAGGCATATTTAAATGAGGCCGCCTATTGACCGCTGGGAGCTGTTGCTCCCGCGCAGCCTCCACGGCTCGCGGGACAATCCAAAGCTGGTCTTAGAGTTCTGAACTGAACAGCACCAAGGCACCTCTCACATTAATATACTAATTTAACAGTTGAACTCACCTTCTTGGTGCACGAGAACGTCTTAGTTTCAAAACTTTGGTCGCGATGCCTAACAACGTTACTGCAATGAGTGACGCACGTCTAACGCAAACCACAAACAAAAGCTTTTTATTTACACTTATCTCAAAAAGAAATTTGCTATATGAGATTGGCGGGCACCTTCAAGCGATGATGCAATCACTTAGCACCGTGGCACCACATTTCAATCAGCTGCAACACTTGAACCATTCGCGTGACGATCAACGCGCAACGCGCTCTCAAACTGGCTTGGCTTGGCCGAAAGCCACCAATGTTGCCAGCCGCAATTTCAAATTACCGCGGCTTTAGTGCGCGGAGAGCGGCGTGGTCAAGTCTGTTGTCAGCCCGCGTCAATGCGGCAAAGTCCGCTTTATGCGCCAAATTTCGACAAAAAATGTTGCTGATTTCGTCCACTGTAGCCGATAGTCCGTTGTATCGCGGTCCGTTAAAAGCGAACTTCGCTCCATTAGTTTAATACACAGACCAAACTTAGGCTGAATAATGGTCCGTTGTAACCGAAAGTCTGTTGTACGCGGGTCCGTTATAACGAGCGTAGACTGTATGTACCGCTTTTTTCTCGGAACCTATTCTGCCTACTGTCTCGAAAATGGTGTCAAACATTTTCTTAAGTGATCATAAATGTTGTTCTGCAGATTTTAAGCAAAATTTTTACTTTGAAAGTGGTGCCTCACAAAGGGTTAATGCTGCAATTGATATATTACTTAGTCTACTACAGTAAAAGCTCGTTAATTCGGATTTCTAGGGACTGTAAAAAATGTCTGAATTATCGAATGGTCGAAATAAACTCAATAAATGCAAGAGTTTTTTCAACATACCTTTACTCTACAAAGTAATCGCGGATGCTTGTCTGTTTTCGAGCAGAAATTCGCGTGGACACAATTTTTCTGAGCCATTCAAGGTGCTCGGTAGCTCGCATGCTGTCTGCAGTGCCAAAACAAAATTCTTCCAAGGACAACGAGGGCCTCCGCTTCTTTCACAGTACGAGGGGGCCTGTCTGGCTACAACATATGTACCAAGAGTACTTCTTTTAACACTGAACCTGTTCATCACTTCTCGTTGTCAGAGCCCATTTATCAGGGCACGCAAAATTTCTACTTTGGTGGTGAAGTGCTGGACCTCGTACTTGGACCGCTTCGCCGGCGTTGCCATCGGTGGAGAGCGCGGTCACACGAGAACTCAGCACAAAAGCACCCGCAATGATCAAGCTAAAGGAGCTGCACTGAATCATTCCTCGATAAAACGGCGTTCAACGATGCAGCACACCAACGGGCACAAAGCACAAAATGGCACCGCCAAACCGCCAAACCCACACGCGAAGAAAGTGTTCAACCAGTCTCGAGTCAAGCCAAGTCGATAATTGATGTCCATGGCGATGCTGCGTTTGAGCTTCGCTTTCGTTCCGAATTGTTCTTTTTTCGTTTTCGAGTCTCGCTGGTGGCCCGAAAGTCGCCGAATTATCCGATTTGCGGTCAAATCTGTCCGAAATAACGAGCGCCCAGTCTCGTAGAGTGATGCGTATATTTACAGGGACCAGATGACGTGTCCGAATTAACAGATTTTCCAAATTAACGAGAGTCTAATTAACGAGCTTTACTGTATCAGCTTTTATAACAGCATTCAAGCGCTGTGCTCTGGATGCTTTGGGATTGTAGCAGCAGTATTGGTAAGCCCATAGGAAAAACCAAAAGGGCCCTCTAGCAGATTTTCTGCCAGTGTTTATTAGTGGGCTGTGTAGCCTTGCACGTGCTTTTCACTTAGGTGAGTGAGCCTCAAGTTGTTTGCTCAAAGAAATCTCATTGCTGGTAATGCCAAAGTTGAATCGTAAGTGCTTTAACCCATCGTATAATTAATGTTAGCATCGTTAATTGTGATCACTTTTATCGTCACCAAGGAGTGCCCGTCTAAAATCTTAAGAAACTAGCGCTCCACAGCAGGGGAGCGCCAGAGACCACGTGCACTCAAGCTTTGGTGATGCTGACTGCGCAGTGTTTTCAAATCAATGCCCTACGCGCGGTAATGAATTAGTTGTTTGTTAAAAGCGTGCCGCCTCGGGAAAAAGGAAAGCATTCCTAGTGTAAGTATAGCTAAAACCACCTTTAGAGCCCGACAACAGAGAGAAGGGCGACGAATAATAGCCCTCATCAAGTGCCCCTTGTGGTTTTGTGCGTGCCCCGCGAATTTTCAGAGACTTCGACAATACTCTCATATCTTGTTGAATGTAACACGCGGCTTTCATCTAGGCATACTAGTGGTGATGTCGCGAGGTGCTGTCAGCTCAGATGAGCGCTCGCACTTCCTTTAAAACCATATTAACCTTAGAGGCAATATTTGCCACTAATACCATATTTACTTGCGTAATTTGCGCACCCCTAATATTTAGCCAGCTTTACTAAAAAAAAAATTCTCCTATTTTGCGCTCCCCCGACCCACCCGAGACAGCTCGCCGGCATGCGCAGGAAGAGACTTTGGACCTTTGGATGCTTCGGCCGGGCGCTCGCCTCACCGAGCAGGCGAATGCAGTCATAAATAAAATGGGCTGCGAGTGCAAAGTCCCTTCTTCCGAGGACTCCACCCGAACAACGCGTCACGGCACGGACAATTATCTGCATCGGAGGCGTGGGAGGGCTGTCGCGCCAACTGTTCCCCTCGTTCTCGGCGTCCGCGCTGCTGCGCACGCTTGGCTGATTTCGGAAGTTTAGGTTTCGCCATCCGTCCGTCGCGTTTTTACTGTTCCCTTGGGATGGGCTGCAATAATTATTTATACGGCGAAATTCAAGCTCGCTGTTATGAAGTTTGCCGAAGAAAACTGGGATCGTGCCGCCGCCAAGCACTTCAGCATTCTTCAAAGTGTGGCGATTGGTACGGGAGAAAGCAGAAGAGTGCGTGCTTGATAATACAAGTTTCTGGCTGTTGAAGAATACCTTTTCAATTATGTGCGAAAGCTTAGCTCCTCCGGTATCGTCGTGTCGTGGAACCTGGTTTCTCCCAGCATTGTCGAGAAGAGCTTCAAGAAAATGGGGCATTCGAACGTGCTCGACGGAGCCGAGGACGATGCGCTTTGGGAGAGCGGTGACAGTGACCGCGACAATGATTCCCAATCGCACTTCGCGAGCAGCGATTCCGGCTAGACCGCGGGACCGGATCTGGCTGGTTAAAGTACGTGCTAATTTTGTTAAATAAACAAGTACTCTTCGTTTGCGCTCCAATTTCTTTTTTTTTTAATGCATATACTGCACGCATTAGGACTATTTGCGCATTATTTCGGATGCGTTCGCGAAATCTCTGCGTAATTTGCACACCCCCCTTTTCGGAGCTCCAAAATTTCGAAAAAAAGTGCACAAATTATGCGTGTAAATACGGTAATTGTTAAGAAGTTTGCACGTACAGTTGAACCTCTTTATAGACATGCACCGGGGAGTAATTGTCTTTTATATGAGGTGTCTCTTAAGGCTCATTTACACTAGCGCGACACGACACCGATTTTGGTCTGCCGACTGTCTTTGGGAGCGTCTTTTGTCGTGTCGAAAGGCTGTGAGCACGACAAGGCGCAGAGGGAGTCTTCCACAGACCATCGGCGGACTCTTGGCGTCATTGCAGTGTAAAATGGGACGACGACACGACAAGACGCTCCCAAAGACAGTCGGCAGACCAAAATCTGTGCCGTGTCGCGCTAGTGTAAATGAGCCTTTATAAGCAGGGTACCACGTATGTTTTCTTATCAACACCTATTTCAATGTAGGCACATTGATGTCTCTTATACCCCAAGTGTCTCTTATAGAGGGGGCTTGACTGTATACAGGACAATCAAACACAAACACCTCGAGGTTTTGATTTTGGTGTCAGGGGCCCCTTAAGAAGTCCAGAGAGGCCTTGCCTAGAGGACCAAAGCTTGGCTGCTGAAAATAGTCCCCCCTCATGCACTTCTCATTGTTCTCTGAAGCTGGGGCCACCAGCAGTCCAGCTATGACATCAGTCTGGACTGTGCACCTGTCGGGGGCAGGCTTGTGTGCATCCGTCTTTGAGGAGAAAATGCTGCAGACTTCTAAAGTTGTGCCCGACTATAGTGGCACTTGCCAGGAGCATTTCTTATGGAAACATTTCTACTAGTGCGCAATTACTAAAGAACAAGGTTGCAGTTAACTTCTGAAGTGCGTTTATTATGGCAGTGAAGTACAGTCAAACTTCCTTAATTTGAAGTTGCATAATTCAAGCCATCGGATAAATTGAACTGGCACGTTGGTCCCAGCAAAGTGACATATACATGAATGTGGAATACTCTCCTTAATTTGAACCTGAACCATACACCACAGTCAATTGGAGCAAGATTGCCCGCCTGCACAGACAGTACTTTTCGTGCGATCCCAAGCCGAATGCCAAAATACAATGTCAGTGGCTGCTGCAGTTCCACGAACCTGTGACCACGTTGCTCCACGTACACTGGAAGTCTCCTTGTTTGAAGCAGCTGGCGGAATTCGTGTGACCTCGCTTCACATGCCACCGAATAGTCTCCTCGTGCTCTTGATGGAGCTCGATGGGCCTGGTCCTTTTCCTTCTCCCATGGGTGCGAATATGGCCCGTTCTCCTAAACTCGTTACTGCTGCATTACATTCAGCCGCAATCTTGACCGATAGAACAGTGTTCCCTCTTTCGGCACCGACGTTTGCAGGAGTAAAAGAACTAAGCACACTACTATGAAACTAAAGACAGCGCGAGGAGACTGCGAAATGCATGAACAAGAAATTCGCGCCAGTGTGACAAAGGCAATGAAAGCTGATCTCAGAGGCCGTACTTTTGCCTTTTAATTAGCGCCAAAGCGGTGCTAACAAATAGATCTTGGGGTCTGTGCTTTTGGTGGCAGGAATTGAGAACACGTCCTGGGTGAAGTCTACACCACATTGTGCGGCTAATCCCACAGTAAAGCCAGGCCAAGCTGCATGAATGGTCAACATGGCTGCGCCCTCTATGTCCACTCGGGCCATCTCGGAGTAACGCAATGAAATAACAGCTGGGTTCCCAATGCACTGGACCCTATTGGAGCTGCGACAGGACTAACCGAAAGCGAGTTAGCAGCCAGGAAAACTTAGCACCGGGAATGTGACATGTGCTACATAGCGTAGTACCACTGTATTGTGCGCTGTACCACTAATCAGAGGGACCCCCCACCACTTCACTCCGGTTAATTCGAACATATTTTCTATCCCTCTCGAATTGCAAATTAACGAGGTTCAACTCTTCTGCAAGGTACGGTTTCAAAAGCGGAAGCACTAAAGCTATTAAATGGGGTGTTGTTGGCTGCTATTCTGCCGCTGGCCGCTTAGTGATGTGTCTATGCAAAACCTCCTCCCCTCGCTTGTGTATCCACACAAGCAGCCTCATTTGGATGTACCGCAGTGCTGTTCGTACGCTCATGCATTTGTCACCTACATGCATTGTCCTTCCGATTGGGGTGTGGCTGAACATGCATTGTAATCACGTCATCAGTAAACTGGATAGAACAGGCAACCTTGGAATGCAAACTTCCTCTACATAGGCACTTTCGAGCTCTTTTCATCGACAGCGAAGTGATGCCATTGAGTGAAAACCCTCACTGACATCCTGTGTTTGTGTCACAGCACAAAATTCATGAAATGGTTCATGTTCTCCTATAATTCGAGGTGTGTATATATTCCCAAGTTTTGTATGCTAGTAGATTATTGTATGTTTATTTTCATATTTAAATCAAAACTACATATTCAAAGAAACATGAATGTTCAGCACAAATATTTTACGTAAAAGAACTTTCCATCTTCTACGAACTTTTCAGCAAGTGCATGGACTGGAAGATCAATCGTGGCACAGCAATGTGCTGTACACATTTGCAGTTAGATGATTTGCCTGTGTTGCTGTATTCCCTGCGATTCCAAATGGGCTTAAGTTTGACTCGTTGTGTTCTCTCAGCAGTTCCTGGGAGAAACCTTGCTGTGGGTAGATTAGGAATTTACTTTGGCTTAGCATCTACAGTAGACTCCCTTTAAGACTAACTTGAAGGGACCATGGTCATTTGTTCGTCTTATCAGGAGTTCGTCTTATCAGAAGTGCCCCTATAAAAGGAAATGCTAACATGCCAAGTGCATCCAAATATGTTACTTGGAAATGCTGAATGGAGTATACTTACAATGGGGTGGAAAGGAACAAGAAAAAGCATTTGGCTCACCTTGATAAAAACAATGCATTCAAGTACAGCATTTACACTAATCTAACGAGCACACAATTTCGCGAGTTCATAATAAATGTGCTCGTGAATAAATTGCTACCACATTTTAACAATAAAACTGTAGCGTGACCCTATTTTGATGATTAGAAGAAAAAAAAAGAGAGAGAGAGAGAGAGACAAAGCACGATTTTCCTTTAAAGAATGGAAAATTTATCCTTCTGGCAGTTCACCTTCTTCAGTGAGCCTGTTTTACTGGCTTTGATATCACTTTTGGATACACCTCCATTCCATGCTGTTACCTTGACAAAGCCAATACATTTGAACCCCTTTATAAGAGGCATGCTCCGGGCAGCAATTATTGCCTTTTATATGAGGTGTCTGTTATAAGCAGGGTACCACATATGCATTTTCTTATCAACCCGTATTTTACTGTAGGCACACTGGTGTCTCTTATACCCATTAGTCTCTTATGAGGGGGTTCGACTGTATAGGCCGAGTTTCTTAAAGCCTCCAAGCTTTTCTTCGAGGTTCGGATATTTTCCCATTTTCAGGCTGTGGTAACTTTTTCAGATCGGCGTGCAGCTAAAGATCTCCGTTTGGGCTACTCATGGTCACGAGCCTCGGGCATACAGAAATGACACGGCGCAGCTATATTTAGTGTGCAAAATGAACATCCTTTGTCAAGTGCTTTCATAATGAAAATGACGCTTCACAGTTTGCACTTCACTGGGAACAGATACGACGCGCACAGGCTCAATGCGAAACAATGCGAACTGACCATGTGCTCAGCCGCCATTGTTTGGCGGCGATGACAATGCATCTGACTCCTCTGACAGAAGTGCTAGCGCAGCAAACGTGGTTTTGGTTTCATACGCAGTTTTAACGCACAGACAATTTTTGTTGCTGTTTTCACTTTCATTTCGTTTTTCTTTTTTTTTTTCTCACCTTACTCCTCTCGCATTTTCCTCTCTAGCCAAGCTCTTGTGTTCTTCTGTTCTCCATTTTACTCCTGATGGGGAACTGAAGAACGTGGGGAGGATCCAAAAGGATGCAATGGCTTGTGGGTCCCAGTAGTTAGGCCTGTGAAGCCTAACTACTGGGATCCTCTTATTATTTTTTTTTTTGTTGTTGCATTAAGTCTATGAGAAACCCCTGAACTCTTTTTGTTGCTTTCAATGCTGATAAAGCTGGCCCTTTCTCCACCTACACACTGGGGGGTGATGGAGATATCGAGCTTATGCGCTGACCTTTCTTTTCCGCTTATCTTCCCTCCCTCCACTTTGCGATTTGTTTTGTGTCTTTGCGCCAGGAAGCATTCTTTTTTTCTTTTTGCTTTCTCCCGTTCACCTGGATGCATGGTCATCGGCAGGATTTTCTCTCGGGTGGAGCAAACCAGTGTTGCATCACGGCTGGGGGAGGGGGGAGAGCACTGGTCTAGCTTGGGTGAGGGCAAGTGCTGGTAAGGCTTGAGGGGGGGCAAGTGCCCCTTTTGCACCCCCCTGCTGACGCCCATGCCTGGATGTCCCACCAAGACTACAATGTTAATTGCGCACAATCACCGTCCTCGTCGGTCACTGCGGGAGTTCGTCTTAACAGAAGAGGCCTGTTACGCGGTTCGTCTTAAGCAGATTTTTTTTTGCATTGAGTCTATGGAAAACCAAACAAACATTCCCATGTTGTTCGGCCTTAAGCAAGAATTCGTCTTAACAGAGTTCGTCTTAACGGGAGTTCACTATTTATTTCTTTATTGAATCGGTGGTTCACGTGCGAAGACAAAAATGTGGTTGACCATCACTGCGCAGTTACTGCAAGTTTCTGGTAGTATGGAGGAATGGAAAATTGGGGCACAAGATGATTGAAGACAAAAGTCTAGGCCTGCACAGAACACATTGCACAGTTAAGCTGGTGGAGCAGCCTTCTAACAGAGTTGTAAATTGCTTTAAGGTGCTTTATGCAAGTAAAGAGCATTAATTGGTAGTACTGTTGGGTGTGCTTTGATCTGAAAAATTGTGAATGCTATTTTGTTTCACATACATACATTGTAAGACCATGTAAGATCCATATATTGTGAGACGCATACAGTCCATGTTAGGCCCTGATGATGTTCACACCCAGGATCTAAGCCCAGATACATGCTGTAAAAACTGGAATATAGGCCGAACCGGAATACAGGTCGACCCCCCCAACCTCGGCTACTAAAAATCTACAAAAAAAGGTACATGGATTGGCCAAAGTATTAGAAGTCACCTTTACCACGAAACAAACGCAGTTTCATATGGACAGTCGAAATGCCATTTATTTGCATGTGTGTTGACGCAAGTTCCACATGGCGGAAAGGCAAAGGATGGGCTCAAGCATTATCTTCGTAAAACATTGCAACCATCTTGACAGCCTTAATTTGTATCAATGACGACGTGAGTGCGGCTCCCGGATGAGCTCTGCAACCTTAGTCTCCATATCTAGACATGCCTGTGGTCTGGCACCAAAACAGTTTTCTTCTGATCGCTGCGTGTCGTCATGCGATTCTCAGCATCCACCAGTAGTGAATGCTTCTGTGGTGCACTTGATCTGCCCGCTGATCATAGCCATATGTTCCGCTGTAACTAGAGCTGCGGGCATCGCAGAAAGCAAAAAAGAAAGGGTATCCGGCGAGCCGAGCTGTGAAAAGATAAACTTTCAGTCGAGAGTTTCAGTTAAAGAAATACGATGCGCAAATACGCTACTGTGTGACAGTACCACTCCTCCCTTCCTAATCATGGACTTTTTGCCAGTGAAGGCACCCCAACACCATAAAAGCCTTTTCAAAAATTACTGTGGGGTTGTCATGCCTCATTGTTGCCTGTCAGCCTACGCATTGTTAACGAGACACCCGTCCTCCAGGGGACACACTGTCACTGGAAAGGAGGAACACTACTGCACTGCCTTAACCAATATTTGCATACCGTATTTTCGTAACTTGCTAAAACTAGTTATTGTTTGGGACTTCCGGCTCGCATTTATGTGCGCTAGCATCCCAGCACATCTTTCATGCACTTCTGACCCGATTTCATGCCTTCGCAAACTCAATTGCTGTTTTCTTGAATACTACGGTGAACTGTCATTGGCCAGGGGTTGACAAAAACTCAAATTGAGGCCGTCCACGGCAGAAGGCTGGTAGTAAACAAAGCAACGCCAGTTATTGCGATGGCGATGGAGGCACTTGTCTTCGTTGCCCATAAGCGGTCAGACTTCCGAAGTTTACTGCCAATGACCAGTATATAAGACGGGGGGGTCAACTTTGTATGGCTGTTTCCTGAAGGAAAAAAAAAAATACCTACATTCCAGTTTTTATGGTACCCCTGGCATTGGCAAGGCTGATGTCCTGAGTGTGCGGAGTCGTCATGGGGCAAATCTTGGTTGTCTGCAGAATTCCCAAAATGTGTGCAGTACATGACTTGAAGATGGGCTGCCCCTTCAAATGAGGCTAATACGACTGATAACATCTATGCAGTTGGCATCTGTACATCACTGAAAAAGCGGCTATTTTATACCGGTGTCACGCAGGAACTTTTGATAGTGATCAGGGCCGATCTGGATTAGGGTCAATCCAGATCATGTGCTGCTGCGCTGTTTCATGTAATCATGGTCAAGCGCAATCACGATTTGCACATCTGTGATCTGGCTTTGTGATCATGATTTCGTTGGCACCTGTGCCAACCTCTATCCGGATTAGGCCGTACTGTGTAGCAGCTACAAGCTTGTTGATTGCTATGAAGTCATATCTGGATCGGCCCTGATCGCGATCAAAAGTGCCTGTGGGACACCGGTAATATGAATTTCGCTCCTATTCAGTTCAGATGTAGTTATAAATTATAAATTGCATGACATGCAATGATATTGATCCACAGGGCAAGCAAGTGGCAGTTGGCAGTTTTTAAAATTCTTAAAGAATATTTTCAGGGGTAAGAGTTTGTGCTTCAGTGTACCTTGAACCTTCTATCTATCGTCACTTGTATGTTAACATAAAGAGGTTTCAGTTTGGCTTCATGAACCATATTTTCTGCAGGTAAACATCACAATGAAGCTTCCTTCTGGGGAAGATTACGAGCTTTCCCTGAACCTTGCACATCCCATCAATGCCGACCAGACTGCTGTCAAGTGTTACCAGACAAAGGTGAGGGAAATCTTGCCCTATATTGAGTTCCTTTTGTCAGGGCAGGGTGCGCACAGGTCCTTGAGACCATTGAATACCCTTGAAAAAGGCCCTTAAAAACCTTGAATTTTGGGCCAGTCCTTAAAAAACTTGAATTTCTTGAATGCTAAATTTGAATTGATATTTGTCATCATGAAAACTCTTTTCGTTGCTGAACTTTTGTTTTTTGTTTGAGTTCTGAAATGTGGCCAACAAACAGTACCAATTTTTATATCTATTTAGCAGACTCTCATTAGGCAGCTGGCAACATTTGACTTGATTTGAGTCTCGGAGGCAGCGTTCACCGTACACTTCGTGTCAATGACGGAAAATGTCGCCGCCGGTGCTAGTGGAAGTAGTATCAGCGCAGTCGCCCCATCACTATCGCATGTCCATTGTCTCTGTCCAACGCGGCGTCCGCGTTTGTGCGCGGGCTTTAACCTAGTCGTGTCTTTGTGCTGCCAGTGCTTTTTGGAATGAGTGTACCTTCTACGTGTTAGTGGAAGTGATGCGTTATGTGAAACAATGCCCGGAAAAAGCAAATTTCAGACTACGTGGCTCCACCATGACAACTACAAGCACTGGATTGCACCCGACACGACGAATCCGCATCGGGTTAAGTGCAAGCTTTGCGGTAAAACTTTTGATGTGACTGCCATGGGTGAATCCGCTTTAAAAAACGCGGCAGATCCCTCACATTGTAGAAATCGATGTACAGCATAGACCGCTTATAACTTAAGTCGCCGGAGTCACGAATATCCGCACTATAAGCGGTACCGCACTATAACCAAAACCAGATTTTTGAAAGGCTGCACGTGTGCAAAACATTACCAAGATACAGCCGCGCGATAACGACTATCGGGGCATGCAACTGGGACGCGAGTTTGCATCCGCTTAAATTTGAAAATGTTGAACGGTTAGCGTCCGCGGACCTGCGGTGCCGACATAACGAACGCGGGAAAAAGAAAAAAAATAACAAATAACGCCGTAACGGAAAGACGCCAACTAACTTTTCGGACCTCCTCGTTTATACGGACTTCGCCGCGATACTACAATGCGCAGAAACTATACGTCAAGCGGCAATAGAAATTTCCGCGCGCTTTTGATTTTCCGGGCGCGTGCGCGATGTCGAAAACAGTGGCGACCACAAACCTCCACACGAGTACACACACAGGCCCTCATTTTCGTTGAATATGTTAAGTCACCCCTTCTAAATGCAACAAGTGCGAAATGTTCTGTTGACTCGGCACCAAACCGCAACTTTGATAGTCCGCGGCCACTACCGACGAGGCGCCAGCGTTCGTTAGGCCTAGCGCGTGCGTTTCAATGTGGCACGCCGTCGCGAGACGCTTGCCCAAGAAACATGGAGTTCCGGCGTAGAAGAGATCGCGCCCACGAGCTAAACCGAGGGCAGCACGCGTGAAACGAAGTTTCGGTTCGCGGTCGGGAGGCCGCCGCAACTATCCTAAAAAAGTCTTCCAAGTTTATAAGTCTGCCTGTTGGTGGTGAAAGGCGAAAGCTCGATTGGCTCGATCGCGTCTCTAAGCATTGTCACTAGCGCGGGAGTGGAATTCGCACGCGCGAAATCTGCGCTCTACGACGACGCGACTATTTTCCCGATAGAAAACAGAAGAGACAAACAGCAGGTGGACGCGGGCGCCCGTTCGTGGCGGGGCGCGCATGACAGGCGGCCGAAGCAAAAGCGGCAAAGGGGGCAAAGGCTTTCCCGCCACCTACGCAACCACTCCCCCCTCCTCACACCCCGCACCCGCGTAGGCCAGCAGCACCCCAATCCCACCATTATCACCACCCCTCTGCTTCTCACCCCCCCCCCCCTCGCGGCTCCGTCTCCGTCGCTCCGTCGCTCTTTCCGCTGTCGTCGCTCTCTGCCTGGCAGGCGCACCTGCGCTGAGAAGCGTGCTCACTCCCTCGCTTCTCTGAGGATTTGCCGGCAACCGCATTATAACCGGTCTTTCATCTCCAGGGGACTGCACAATAAAAACCACATTATAGCCGCATTGGTCTCCGCTGTAATGAGAAGCCGCCAGCAAGGAGCAAATCATGCTCTACGTAACATGCATGTCATGATTTACATGTTAGGACCTGTCATTTATGTTCGTCACACCGCCACATCGCGCAATACTCATTTTGGTGCGCATCAAGTTAGCGAACTGGACGCAAGCGCACCATGAGCGTGACATGTAAATGGCATCGTAGATGACATGCATGCCAAGATTTTCATGTTACCACCTGGCACCAGGGTTGCTGCTAGGTGGACATGAAAAGGCGCCGGAACTCATGCCAAAAGTAGCCAAAGTAGCCATTTCATTTGATTTCATTTGACCATATTTACTCGCATACTGAACGCGCTCGCATAATAAACGCACCCCCCAACTTCAGTCGTCAAAATTTGGATTTTTTTTTTCCTCCCGCATAATAAAACCACCAGGCCTGCGCGGAACGCGCAGCACAGTCACAGCGAAAGCTGGAAGGGAGGCCTTTCTGAACCTTTTTTTAAACACTCTTGGGGCAACTACTACAAGCCCACTTGCATGGTACCCACTACGCCATAAATCGTAATTTTTGTGTTGTGGAGAAGAGTCTACTATGCCATTATTCGTCATTCTGCGGAAAGGCGCGGTACCCGCTACACTCTTGTGACTCACTCTACACTCTTATCAAGTTGCTTTTTACGGCATAGTCTATTGGGTTCTGTGTAAAAAAAAAAAAAAATCCACGCATCTCCACGAAGTGAATGATGACGAGTGGGCGAAGCTAGGTCCTAAGGTCCATAATGTCTACGTTGAAGTCGGCGACTAGTATAAATGACACACGGACGGACAGCCGGACGGCGCAGGCGATTTTTTTCACAGCTGTGTAGCAGGTGTTGTGATAAGAGTGTGGACGCTGGTACATCACTGGACAAGGCTAGCCCCTAAGGAGCTTCCCCCCTAAAATAATAAATCTAGTACGTTGTAAATAAATACTATTCACTGACATGTCATTGAGGATGTTTAATGAAAACGCACATATTACGCCTTACTCCGATGTTGCTGTGCCCGCTTTTCACTGCAGTGTACGCTGGGGCTTTCGAGAAAGATGCGCTGTGATCGGTGGCGGAGAGAAACTTCTATGCACAGTGGAAAAGTTTATTCAAACTGTTACCTCTGTGCGCCTGTGCAGCCTGCGCGTCACATCTTTCCCAAACCGGCTGCTGAAAACGTCCGATAGCCACTTACAATAAGCAGCAGACAACGGTAAAGACAGGTCATTACCCATTGTTTGGGTTACTGCAGGAGCGGTGCCGCGAAACGAAGAAGTTGGAGGGAATGGCTTGCACCCCACGGTACAGGGAGGACAAAGCTAAAGCCCCTCCACCGCATTTGCTACGGCTTAGCTGGCGGAAACCTAGGAATGGCTTTGACAAAGCGTTCACCGTGTTTTGGGGTATTCGCGCGCAAGGTTCAAGCAGCACTACTTTTCGCACGCGGAATGACTAAAACCTTCATGTCCTGGTGAGATTTACACGCCTAGAGTGTACTCTAACTTCCCTCCTTTTGGTGGTGTGCAAGTGATGCCATCTATGGACACAAAAAGTTCAAATCTGCGTTGCTTTGGAGCTGGTGAGCCCTCTTAAAAGCCAGAACATGCAGGGCGAAGGTAGCTCGGGGTAGCTTGCTTGAGTCACGATACATGCAACTCAAGCGTAAGAAAACTTGGGAAAGTTGCCTGTGCTTGCGAGAGAATCTCACTGTGGCTGCGGCTGTTCACGGGTCAGAAACTTTTGACCTGTTCCCGCTCTGTCCGCATGCACGGATACGGGAGGGTGAAAACTGCTGTAACACGGGACGGTTCGTGAAATATCGAACTTGGCGGAGGCTTGCGCGGCCCCACCGACTTCGATAATTCGCGATTCATTCCGTGTAACAGCCGTTTTTATCCTTCCGCACGCATGTGGAGGGCATGTTGAGCGGAGTACAAAATGAGCGAGAACAGGCCCTAAACACTGAATGAATCGTGAACTGTCATTGCGGGGTGCTCGGAGCAGTAGGTGGACAAAGGGCGGAGGGGTGCGTATCTAGAGCGACAACTAGATGGCTGTGGAGACAGGGTCGAAAGTGGGGTCTCGGGCAGTTGCCGGAGCACTGGCTCCGTTCGCTGTAACCGATCGGCAGGGCTCAGAGACGTTCGTTGTAAGTGCAATTTTGTGCCATTGAAATTTATATTTCCATGGTCACGCGCCTGTCGTTCATTTTAAGCGGGGCTGTTGACAGCAGAGATTCGGCGATGGTTTATGTGCACACACGCATCGGCGAAAGCTGTACAAGCCAAGCCTTCCACCAGTCTTGCGTGTTCTGGGTCATCCTTTCCAAACGCTCCATGCGAGAGTCTTAATCTATTCCACGCTTTGCTGGTATCAGCGGCGCTCATCACAGGACTCAAATTTACATGGATTAAGCAGAGTTTATGGCAGGTACCGAATGAAAATGCCTGATAAGCCTACTGGGAGGCATTAAAGCTATTTTGGACGCAGTTGGAGCGATGTGACCACTTGAGCGTAGTAGATTTTTTGGGCGATTTCGCGACCCCTAGGGAGTCCGAAAAATCGGACCTTGACTGTATATTTACCCTCCGCAAATTCGAATAGTAAGGTTAGTGTGAATCGAATCGAATAGCAAACACTGTTTGAAAGATATTCGAAAATTTGAATATTCGCACGCCCCGACTCTGTGCTCCACTTCCACTGCAAGCTGCATCACCGTTTACGGTGCGGAGCATCTACACTGTGCAGCATGCTATGTGCAACAGTTTGCAGCATGTGTAAACATGCAAGCTAGCTCTATAAAGTTTAATGTACCAACCCCAATGGAGTTGACTTGTAACAATCTGTGTCCACAAAAAAAAAAAAAAAGTCAATTTTATTCATCATGTGCAAGTGATAATGATTGCAGGCTGTTTGCATGGATTGCCATGAAACGGGTCGCTGCGAGTGGCAAGTGCTTCTTTGTGCTCTTCAAGTGATTGGTGATATTCTCAAGCGCACTCCGCTCTGCAATAGTGGGACACTAGCACGCGGGCAGAGGTCCGAGTGCTTTTTAACTTCGCTTGCTAGTGATCTCTGCGACTGCCTTGCAATGAACCCACCTTGGTGGTCTAGTGGTTATGGTGCTAAACTGCTGACCCGAAGGTCACTGTAGTGAATCGTGGCCGCGGCGGCTGCATGTTCGGTGGAGGCGAAAATGCTTGAAGCTCGTGTACTTATAGCTCCACGTTAAAGAGCCACAGTAGGTTGATTCCCAGAGCACTCCACTGCGGTGTCCCTCATGATCATATTGTGGTTTTAGGGCATTAAACCCCAACAAATTGACTCAAAATGAATGTGATCATCGCTTGATATCTAGCATTTAAAGACACAATTTTCCCATGTTGCTTTTGAAGCAATGCTTTGTGTACATGTTGTGGGAATTCAGACATCACTTGAAAAGCCCACTGATTTTCAGTTGACGGGAAGTATGTCTACACTGTCGGCTTACTATAAATTATTCTGTAGTATGCAAATGTAACTGAATGGGAATAATTCTTGTTTGTTACAAATTATTACCATTAAGTACAATCTATAATACCAGAGATATATATATATGGCACCAAGAAGGAACACAATCCTTGTGTGCACTTGAAATTCAAACCTCCTATAGCGCATATCAAGGAAGGTGATGAGTGTGTATTTGTAAGCACTATCCTGAGGTCTGTAGTGTTGTTCAGGAAATGCTAGTTTAAATGCTAGCCTTGAGATTTTGTTTTAGTGTGTGACATTTGTTCAGTTCACTTACGACCATCTCAAATGCAGGTCGAAATCAAGGCTCAGAAGCAGGAAGGCATCAAGTGGACTACCTTGGAGTTCGACAGCAGTGCAGCTGATGTTCCTGCGCCCATGATGTTTTCTGGCAAGCTGTTCTGTTCATTGGCATATCCTTGTCACTGCTTGTGTTGTGCTGAGGAGCCATGTACAATCATGAGCAATATCAGATGGAAAACCGAATTCGTGTTTAATCATTGGTTACTTGCAATATACCGATATGAATGCGACATATTGAATTGCAAGATATACCTTTCTACTTGGCCATATAGTGTTACGAACACTTGTGCTTGCCAACTACGTTTAGCCGCAATGACCTTTAAAACGTAATTTCGTTGTTCTATCTCGTATTGCTCATCCTCTGTGCAGTAAAACCTTGTGCTACTACAAATGTCCTTGTGTTCAGCCATTACTGATGCATGACCTTACCAATTTTCATGCATCCTAAATCGCGCGTCACCGTGTGCGCGTCACCGTGTGACGATCTTTTAGATTTCGCTCTCAGTAGTATAGGGCACGCTAGTTCTGCTGATACATGCTGAATGTATTCGACAGCATGGTTACAAAAGACTTCAATCACCAGCAGCGGTTATTAACAATTGCAGTGCAAGTTCTAATTAATGAGTGCGATTGCTGTTATGGTAGGTGCAGGGATGCTATGTGGCCCCTGCACAGCAGCAAAGCTTAGCCCGATAATAAATGCGTTTCCAGCAGGCTTTTTAAGCCACTTCTGTTGATCGGCTTGGAAGAAATTCTTTCTTATTTGTGCGGACTTGAAGGCATATTTACAGTGAAAGCTCGTTAATTCACTCCTCGTTAATTCGAAATTTTGGATTATTCGAAATGGTCGCCGCAGTCCGGTCCGCAGTGCATAGGAGACCATGTGTAAAACGACTCGTTAATTCGAACTGAAATTGCTGCCTGTACAGATAATTCGAAGCACGCGCCGCCGAGCTTCATTGTCGTCAAACACCAGTGGAAGCTTTTACGGCCGAACGATAGGTGGCACGACTGGTTTTCACGGGAGCAATTTTGTTCCGTTGCCCTCCCGCTATCTCAGCGCCTGGCGCCACTTGGTATACGCGGGACGCTGAGGCAGCGGAGTAGTCCTAGGTTGCACCCGGCGGCGTTACCTTGTTCTTCGAGCACGTTGTTTGTTCACACCGTCAACGCCGTCTTATTCCGCATCAAAGTTGCAAGATGCCGCGGGGCCAGTACTACTGTGCGAAGACTGTCAAGGAGAAGGTGGAGATTTTGCGAGAGGTAGACCAAGGGAAGTCGAGCAAATATGAAATTGCAAGGAAGCACGGCATACCTCCGAGCACGTCAACATACATACGGAACAGGACGGCCATTGAAAACGCCTATGAAGCCGAGGATTTTGGCGCCAGTCGGAAAAGGCTAAGTATAGCGAAATTCCCGGAACTGGAGTCAGCTTTGATTATCTGGGTTAAAGAAATGAGAGCCCAGAGTATCGCATTGAGCGGCCCTATCATCATGGCCAAGGCAGCCAATTTCGCCCTGTGCTTGGACATTGAAGACTTTGTCGCCTCCGAGGGATGGTTTCATCGTTTCAGGGAGCGGCATAATCTCATATTCCACACGTTATCCGGCGAGGCAAAGGAAGTGGACGCCAAAACATGCGCTACTTGGAGAAGCGACACCCCGCAGCAGTACTTGGAGAGCTACTCGCCACAGGATGTGTTTAACGCTGACGAGGCTGCGTTATTTTTCAAGTTGCAGCCAGACAAGACGATCACCTACAAGGGAGACAGCTGTGCCGGCGGCAAGCGCAGCAAAGAGCGTGTCACTGTTCTGGTCGCCGCAAATATGACCGGTACGGAAAAGGTCCTCCTTTTTGTGATTGGCAAAGCGCACAAGCCACGGTGCTTCAAAAACATTCGGTCACTCCCGACAGAGTACGCCGCAAACAAGAAAGCCTGGATGACACGTGACCTATTCAGGAAGTGGCTATTGAAATTCGACAGGTGAATGGAACTGGGCGGCAGACGCGTTCTTCTTGTCGTCGACAACTGTTCGCGCACAGTCGACGTTGAGCTGAGAGCAACAAAGTTAGTGTTCCTTCCAGCAAACACGACTGCGGCCCTACAGCCAATGGACCAGGATGTAATAAGGAATATCAAGTGCTTTTATAGGCGTCACATGCTGGAGAGAATGATTTTGTGCGCAGGCGACAGGAAGGACTTCGGCATTGCGCTGCTCACTGCCATGCACATGTTGGTGCGCTCATGGGAACAGGTGACGGCGGCCACAATCGCAAACTGTTTCCGCCACAGTGGAATTGCAGCTGGAAGTGCGCAGGATAGTTGTGACGTCGGTGTACAGTCGCCGACCGATTTTTCGGACTCCAAAAATTCGGACTTGTTGGATATTTCGGACTTCAAAAATGCACCGTCAAGGTTCCCATAGAGCTAATGCATTTTTTCGACCGATTTTTCGGACGAATTTGCCCTTGAAAGTTGGATTTTTCGGACTAAATCGCTTGTTTTGAGCCGCGCCACGAACCTGTAAGGACGCCGCCATGTTGGATTTTCCGCCGGCTTGGCTAAGCTTGGTTTTAAAATGGCTTTTCTGCCTCCGAGATTGGAAAGCGTACGTCATATTTCCAGTTTCGGAGGCCGTGTCTGCTTTAGAAAACGCAGCACGGGACCATTTTTTCGTCTTCGGTCAGCACTATTGTCATCACACCGTACGGGGAGGAGGCGGAGTAAAGATTCTTTATTGTTGCAGCAGTTGCAGCTGTTCCAGTCGCCATTTAGCACGTGTTGTGTCGTGTTGCGTCGAGACGTTGTGTGCTTCTCAGCGGCTATCTGCGGCATCGAATTTTGTGTGCTCGAGCTCGACGCCATGGCTCCGCCATCTGTATCCATCGCGAGAGCCAGGTGGTGCGAAGAAGCGTGGGAACTACACGACCATGACGTTGGAGAAGAAAGCTGCAATTATCAAGCTAATAGAGAGTGGACGGTCACAGCTTGATGTCGCCAAAGAATACCACCTCTCGAAGCAAACGGTATCCGACTATGTCAAAAACCGAATGAAGATTTTGGCAGCGTTCCAGAATTCATACAACAAGAGCCAGAAAAACGACAGCAAGGGCGTTCATCCAGCCCTTGAAGAGGCTCTGAAGTTGTGGTTGAAAGGAGTGTTGGCGAAGAACCTGCCCGTGTCGGGAGATTTGCTGAAGGAAAAAGCCGACTCGTTCGCACTCAAAATGGGCATCGAAGATTTTAAATTCACTGACGGCTGGCTTCGCGGCTTCAAGAAGAGGCACGGAATTTTGTTCAAGCAAGTGAGCGGGGAAAGCGGAGTGGTCGACCAGACTCTTGTGTCCGATTACCGTGTCACGATGTTGAAATCCTTGCTTAAATAATACGCTCCTTCGGACATTTTCAACTGCGATGAGACGGGACTGTTCTTTAAAATGCTCCCGGACCGTACGCTAGCGCTGGGAGAATCATGCTCCGGCGGGAAGCTTAGCAAGGAGCGCTTGACAGTAATGGTAGGTGCCAACGCCACCGGTACAGAAAAACTGCCTCTGTTTGTAATTGGAAAGGCCAGAAATCCTAGGTGTTTTAAGGCGGTGAAGACCCTCCCTGTGGACTACGAGAGGAACTCCAAGGCGTGGATCACGCAGTCTTTATTTGAAAAATACCTACGCAAACTTGACCGCAAGTTTGTGCGGCAGGGCAGGAAAGTGATATTTTTTGTTGACAACTGTGGCGCGCACGGTAGCGTGCCGAACCTTGAGGCCATTCGGCTGGAATTTTTGCCGCCCAACACCACAAGCGTGCTCCAGCCAATGGATCAAGGCGTGATCCGAAACATCAAGGCACACTACCGTGCCCGCCTGCTCAGCCGCACCGTCTTGTGCCTTGACAGTGGGAAGGCCTACAAGGTCGACATTCTGGCCGCCATCCATATGTTGGCCGAAGCTTGGAAGGCGGTGAAGGCAGACACCATCGCGCATTGCTTTAGGCATGCCGGGTTCGTGACTGCCGAAGAGCCCGAGGCGGATGACCTGCACGTAGGCGACCCGGACGGCACCGATGGCGGGGAGGACTTAATGCGCGACCTGCGCAGTGGTGGAGTGAATGTGCCTGCCACAATGACATTTAAGGACTTCGCTCGTGCGGACGATGACATTGTTTCGTGCGCGGAGCCCACAGACGAAGAAATTCTTCGCCAGGTTGTGCCGCAGCCGGAGAGCGGCTCGGATGATGACGACGATGATCGCCCTGCAGCCGTCGGCGGCGGAGATCGCCACCGCGGTGACGCTTTTGTCGAGCGTTTACGGTGACGATGTCACCTTGGCGCAAATACGGGCGAACCAAATTGCTTCCAAGCGGAGTATGAGGCAAGGCAGCATCATGGACTTTTTTAAGCCTGCCTGATCTAATAAAGTTCACATTTTTGGCAAAAACGAATTTTTCGGACTGTTCGATTTTTCGGACTTTTTTTCGGTCCCCGCCAGGTCCGAAAAATCGGTCGGCGACTGTAGACGGGGCTGAGGAGCTCATGCCAGTGGTATTGTGCGGCACTCTTCAGGGCGTAAGTTTTGCCGATTATGTTGAAGTTGGCACCTGTGCATCGGTGTGTGGTGCCCCGACTGATGAGGACATTATCGCTTGAGTAGCCGGTGCGCAGCCTGTTGCTGAAGAGCCAGAAGGTGAGGAAGGCGAAGATGACGAAGTGCCTGTGCGCCCGTCAGCTTCTGAGGTGCTGCAGGCACTTAATGTGACGCATCTCTTCTTCAGCTTTGAAGAGGGTGAAGAGGATTCCCGGCGCCGCGTCCGCGCGCTGGAACAGAGTGGCAGCTGTGGCATTCAGAGAAAAGAAGCAGATGGTCATTACCGACTTTTTTGGCCAATAAATATTTTTCGTGCCCCCCACCCCCGAAATCCACCCATTTTTGCTCACTTTCATTATTTCGAATTTTGTTTAATTTGAAATTGCTCAGCGTCTTCGTGGAATTCGAATTAACGAGCTTTTACTGTAAATGGGGCCGCCTATTGACCGCTGGGAGCTGTTGCTCCCGCGCAGCCCCCACGGCTCGCTGGACAGTCCAAACTTGGTCTGAGAGTTCTGAACTGAACAGCACCAAGGCACCTCTCACATTAATACCGTATATACTCGCGTAATGAACCCACTCGCATAATGAACTCACCCCCCACTTTGGTCCTTGAAAAATAAAAATTTTTTAAGGTATGTATCTGTTCATTTTATTTCGGAATGATAGCCAGTGCCGTTGACGATCGAAACGACGTTAAATCACGCCATTACATCACAAAACGACGCAATAAAAGTTCAAACATATTTTAACAACCATGCTGAACAGTTGCGAGCGCGAACGACGTGGATCGAAATTTAAAAGTCTCGCCTTTTGCGGCAGAGTGCCATCTGTCGAACGCAGAAGAAACCTCCTTGCTGATAGCGCCACGAAAGCACAGCGGCATAAAAACAAAGCATAAAACAAAGCGCAACTCGACGTTCACCTGTGCTTGCGCCGCCATCCGACGCTGCGTTTTGGTTGTCGGTAGGGCGCCTCTATGCCAGCGTACGAAGTAACGAAGGAACGCTGCCATCGAGGTGCCCTAGTTGTCGGGTTCTCGCGGTGAACTTCGTTGGACGCCTGCTGCGTAGGGCATGTTGGGCCGGTACGCTAGCTGCATGGCCGGCTTTAAACTTAAAAGTTGGTGAAACACGCGCTGGAGCATGAGAACGGAGCGACTGGACGACACTTCAGCGTCGATCCGTGTGCGTTCGTTACTGGATAAAACAAGAGGAAGAGCTTCGGGCTACAAAAAAGAGGATCGTCGCGCATTTCGCGGGCCAAAACAAGGAAAGTTTCCCCTTGTAGCTCGAATATGTTAAGAGGCTCCGCAGTCAAATCATTCCTGCCACTGACTTCAAGGCCGGTAGCGGTTTCACAGCGAGTTTCTTAATAATTTCATGCTAAATTTCTGCTCTTATAACTCCCGCGATTTTTTTTCCCCGTGTAATGAACCCTCCCCCCCAAATTGGCGTCAACTTTTCTGAAAAAAAAGGTGGGTTCATTACGCGAGTATATACAGTATACTAATTTAACAGTGGAACTTACCTGCTTGGCGCACGAGAACGTCTTACTTTCAAAACTTTGGTCGTGATGCCTAACAACGCGACTGCAATGAGTAACGAACGTCTAACGCAAACCACAAACGAAAACTTTTTATTTACACTTAGCTCGAAAAGAAATTTGTGATACCAGATTGGCGGGCACCCTTGAGCGATGATGCAATCACTTGGCACCGCATTTCTGTCAGCTGCAACACTTGAACCATTCGCGTGACCAACGCGCTCTCAAACTGGCTTGGCTGAAGGCTTGGCTTGGCCGGAAGCCACCAATGTTGCCAGCCGCAATTTAAGATTACCGCGGCTTTAGTGCGTAGAGAGCGGCGTGGTCAAGTCCGTTGTCAGCCCGCGTCAATGCGGCAAAAGTACACTTGATGCGCCCAATTTCGGCAAAAAATGTCGCTGAGTTCGTCCACTGTAGCCGATAGTCCATTGTATCGCAGTCCATTAAAAGTGAACTTCGCTCCATTGGTGTAATACAGACCAAACTTAGGCTGAATAATGGTCTGTTGTAACCGAAAGTCTGTTGTACGCGGGTCCGTTATAATGAGCGTAGACTGTATATGGGACTGTGGTTACTTCTAAACAGTCATGCTCAGTCTTACCGGTTGTATTTAATTTCTGCCACAATTTTTGCATCTGCTTCTAAAACACCTACAGTAGCTCTAAAGTAACATTTTTTTCCGCATTGAAAACGCTTATAGCTGCTCAGAAGCGGTACTTTTCCTGCTCCAAAGCGGTACTTTTCCTGCTCCAAAGTAAGCTCCGAAAAGTAAACGTCACTTCCATCACTGGTATGGGCCCCTGCAGCAGACACCTGTTTCATGCACATGTACTGACTGCTGTTCATCGGCGATGACGGCTGGAATTTGCGCGCCAGTGCCGCAACTGGACGTCCGCTGAGTGGCGACAGGTGGCATTTTCCGATGCATCACATTTTACGCTCCATTGGAGAGATGGACGTTGGCATATACGGTGTGAAACTCCTGAAAGCAAACACCCTGCAACCATTGGAAGGGTCCAGGCTTTGCGCTGAAGCGCAGTCTAGTGCAGTTAGCCACGGCACTGGAGTCTGCATGGCGCAGCATCCCAGTGAACACCTTCAGGAACCTAAATGACTCTTCCTGCACGTCTCGCAGCAGTCCGCGCACCGAAAGGTGGTTATTCTGGCTTGTGACAGGTGGTCACATTACTGTGACTTATAATGCAATTTTACGCCGACACAACCTCATACGGCACCCTTTCTGGTACTATAAGAGAAAAATATGCAAAAGCTGGCGTATTTACTCTCGTGCGGGCCCAATTTGCCATAATCGTGCAGCTTTATCTGAGTGTAATACCAGTTTTTTAATACAGAACTAGGGTGCCTCAATGTTTAAGATTAAAAAAATAATTAGATTAGAGAGAAAGAAAAGATTATAGGGAGACCAAGTACAATTAGTCTGCATAAAATATGAAAGTTTATCCTCCTGGCAGTTCATTTTCTACAGTGATGCAGTTTTTGTGGCTTTAAAATCACTTCTTTATATGCCTCGATTGTGCGAGTTTTCAAGGGCTGTTATCTAGACAAGCTCTACCTATGCAGAGTTGCTTGATAGTCTGCAAGCTAGTCTGGAGCTTGTATATTTTTCTGTTCTCAGCCTGCAGAAACCTTTCTTGGTTTACATGCATGTGTCTGCGAGTGTTAGCACTACTCAGACATGGGCCTGGAGCATGCAAAATCGACAGGAGGCAGTGATCTTCAGTGTGCAAAAAAAACTTCCCCATCTCCCGCTAAAGGGAACCATGTGTGGATGCGAAGCAGTGGGGATATGGCTGGCTTGAGCGGGAAAGACGTCGCCGCTCTCGTTTCGCGGCAGCGGCCCGGGCGCTTATCGCGGTGCTGCACAGGAGAGAGAATGAGGCGCGCGCGCTCCGTCATTTTCATACCGCGGAACTACCGTGGCGCCCCCCAGCGGATTATGCAGCTGTCTCGCCACCTGTCGTGCGTGCCGCTTCGTAGAGGATTCCTAGAGGAGAGAATGGGGGGGGGGACCGTAGGAGAGGAAAGAGAGGGGGGAGGGGACACGCATGGGCTGTGGGGGTGTGGGACGCGGGGGCCGCACCGTAGAGTAGAGGATTCCTAGAGGATCGCGTCAAAGGATCTAATAACTCCTTTGACGCGATCGTTCATAAGCAAAGTGGCACACACCAAGTGCTCCTCATTGGGAAGAAATATGATACCCAAAGGTTGCAGTTTACGCATGAAATGAACCGCACTACCTCCTCACATGGAGGTCTCACCACTCTGAAAGGAAGCTGTAGCAAACGGGGTTTTGGTTACATTTTTCTGCTACAGTAAAACCTCATTAACCCGGATCCCACGGGACTGGAGAAAATGTCCCAGTTAACCGAATTCCGGATTATCGAATGGCCCATGAAAACAAAAGGAAAGTGTACTCTGCACAGGCAAACCTTTATTTCATGAAAACCTGCATTATTTTTGTCCGCGTCGTCGACGGAATTTGTGCTAGAACGATTTTCTTCAACCCCATCAGGTGGTGGTGCGCACGCTCGCTGTCGCTGGCTGCTGTGGCCGCTTCACTCCGGTGACGGTCGCCATCATTGTGAAGCGCGACAGCGGTGGCAACGCGCACAAGCACAGCTGTAGAACGCAACATGCATGAGCTCGCACACTATGCGCGAAGTCTCAACACAAAGAAACCAGCAGCGTAGGTGTAGCGAGCAGCTGTGGTCACTGTGGTAGTGGTGAAATCGTCCCGTTCCACCATAATCCCGTCGTTACCGTCGTCTGTGCGTGCCGCCATTGCGCTTTTAATAGACACTGGATGCGCCGGCGGCCCAAGTGCTTCCGTCGGTTGGTGACTAGCGCCACCTAGCCACTTCCCCCTCATTCACTATCATCATGATCATATTCTGCAGCAGTTCGTTCGGTTTCGGTTTCTCCAAAGCTCCGGTTCCGCCGTCGGTTACGGCAAGTAGGGCTTGCGCCTCCAAGCCACCGAGATCGTGCGATTCTAAGCATGAAGTACCGATTGCGCTCTCCGGAGTTGTCCGAGTTAACCGGTGCGCGGCTAAATCCCTCCGAATTAATGAGCATCTGACACCATTGAAATATACAGTTTTGCCGGGACCGCGCCGCGAGTCCGAGTTGACCGAGTTAACGAGATCCGGATAAACGAGGTTTTATGTGTATTAAAGGTGTTGCAATGCCCCTGTGTACTGCCTTGAACCATCAGCAGTAGCATATACTGTAACTATTGTATTTTAATATTCTTGTGCAGTTCCAGAGGCCACAAGTGTAGAGAGGGCACCTGCTGTGTTCCGAGCTAAAGACTGGGACAGCATTGTCAAGGAGACTGAGAATGAGAAGGAAGAGGGCGATGCAGCCCTGAATTCCTTGTTCCAGAAAATTTATGCTGAAGGCTCGGATGAGGTCAGGAGGGCCATGAACAAGTCATTTGTAAGTACCCATTGCCCTCTCTCCTTTTTGTGAAGGCTAAAAAGGTGAACTGCTCAGATTTCTCTGGGATGTTCAGTCCTGAACGCATTTTCATGATCGCTCAATGCTTGTAGCAGTTTCACTGAATTTCTGTGGGCTCCCAAATGCATATCTCATTGTGAAGTTCGAGGTATTTTTTTATGGTGTGCACTCTGCTAGCATAGGTGTGATCTCTGTAGCTGAGTTCAGGTATTTGACAGTATTACTAGTCCTTTAGCTTGTGTGGAATACAAAGTGTGAACTGCGCAGGTGTGCATATTACCGGAAACGCGCAGTATGCCTGAAAATGCCGTAAAAACACTGCAGAACCACTTAACTCTTTCGTTACCATGGGAAAATGGCCAACTTTTCGTAGCTTTTTGTTGGTATTTTTTTGTAATAAGCAATAAAATGGTTATACTGTAACACAATACATCAAGAGAAGGCTAAGTAAATGTACTTTTGACGTGTGTAAGTTTAAAAAACTGAACTTGGAAACTAATATGCAGAAAAAATCGTTAAAGGTAACATTTCTTGCAAATTTGAAAGAACATTGCAATTGTATGTTTACTACATAAAAGAAGTAAATCTGGAAAATATTCTGAAATATGCAAATTGTTTAGATAGGAGACATCTACCTAACAGAAAAGCTTCACTGACCTAGCTCAACAACTGCACGAGTTACACTTGTTAACTTGTTGCCCAGTAGAAAGTGTCTTGTTCAGCCAGGTTGCACAGTTTTTCTTTTTATTGCACAAATTTCTCACACACAGAAGCACAGTAAATATTAGTAAAAAGGGAAAGAAATGGGCTATTGAACCATGTATATATGGACATATTGCGCTCTATGGTTGCTCAAGAAAAAAAATCTTAACTGGGAAAGTACAGTGTCGCAGACGGCGCCAGAACATCATTATGTACGACTTCACTACACAAAAAATAAGTGGAATTGTGTAATTAAAAAAAAAAAGGGATCATCATCTGAATCACTGCTGCTAGAAGCAGCCAAATGATTGCTTCCAGATGCAACAGAATCGCCAGAAAGGCCTCGTTCGCGCGAGGGACCGGCAACAAAAGCGTCTGCCATCTTCGTAAACAGACGGAGCGAACCGCACAATTGGAACCGCCGCTTAAAGGGGTACTGACACAAAAACTTTGGCCTCGCATTTTTTTGCTGCAATGTGTTGCTGGGGGGCCTGTTAGTCATAACACGGCACCTCGTTTGCTGCAGCGCGCGACAGATATTTAATTACAGGCTCCTCATTACCGACCAGTTTCAGTTTCGGTTTGAGAGAACTCGAAAAACGACAAGCCACCGGGTGCAACTATCACCACCTAGCGTGCGCAGCTCTCGATCACGTCAGCACACGGAACTGTGACGCACTTCCGCACGGTCCGCATCAAGAAGTCCTTTCGAATAGGAAACGGGACAGCAGTGTCGCCAAACACAACTTTCAACGCGTGCGCCGCGGCCTCGGACTCGCGACCAGCTGCCGAGAAGTATAGACTGCCGGAACAAACGCGCAAAAGAAAAATGGCCGCTATGACGTCATCCTAACTTGTTGCAGCGTGGTCACGTGAGGGAAGCAGGGGGGGTCACCGAGGGTCACCTCTGATGGTGTCAGTGGAGCGACGGAGTCGATCGCTCACGCAAACTTCAAAATTAATTTAAAATACCTTCCAAGCTATATTCGCTGTTGATATTTTGCAGATGATATACACATGTTCACGGGAATCGAACTGCAGGCTGTCTCGGCCGCGAAATTTTGTGTCAGTACCCCTTTAAATCGCCGCCACACGGAAAAAATACAAACTACGCAAAAAATGAAAGATTGGTGCCTAGAGAATACGACAGATGGTGCAGCAAGTCCATAGGAGCACTCATATTTTAAAAATAGCTTGTGGTGCGTATGGGTCACCGGTGAATGTCCTATGGACACGGTAATGAAAGAGTTAAAGCAGCTTCCGTGCACTCTGCAGATCGTTAGCTCCGAGTGGTCATATCGGACCTCATTTGTGGAATGCATACACTCCATATGCATTGCACAAAATGTCTAACCCTTCCTTGTCCTCCTTGAAGCTTTGTCTTCACGAAAACTGGTATTTTCGTGAAGGCTAAAAAGGTTAGTCTCGAAACAGCATGGAACTTAGTATTGATTGGCTGAGCATTTGTAAACATCTTCCCTGCAATTGGCAGCAACAGTGGGACTCCTGCACAAGTAATAAGCTCCATCTCGCGAAGCCCATAGTGGGCGTATAGAAGACTTGCAGTCGTCATTTCATTGAGGTCATTTTATGCAGACTTCGAATTGGGCGCACGCACCTCGCACACAACCTTTTGCTTAGAAAGCAAGACATGCCACAATGTGAAAAATGCCAGCGGCCATTTATAGTTGTTAATAGAACGAAAAAAGTATTTCAGAGAACTATACAAACATCGGATACCGATGCACCAGAGTCTAATTCTAGGAAATGATGCACTTGTTCCTTTGTCAAATATTTCTTAAGACAGCAGTGGCTTTTTACATAAACTTTAGGGTTACATATAACGTACTGGTTATTAAAGAACACCTTGTGTTTGGTGCAGCTTAGCCTCAGTTGCTCTTCCTGCAATCTATCTGCAATCTTCCTCTGCAATCTACCTGCAATCTATCTGCAATTGATCTTCCTGCAATCTATCTGTCCTATAGCAGGTTTGTTCCATAGGTCCAGCCTTGATTCGTTGATAGCAAAAGCTTAATGTGCTTTTTTGCTTTCATGTGAAAGTTTCTCTTGTCAAATCGAATGATGCCCAGATAGCACATGTTTGGCTCTGCAAGGATAAATATGTGTGTGTGGTAATATTGAAATAAAAGGTAGAAAACAACCAAGCTTACTTTCGCTATGTTGTCACAAGCAAGTGTGATTAGCTGGTGCATTTACACTCAAACCTCATTATAACAAAGTTGCATCTTACACGAAAATAAGTTATATCCGAAAATTCGTTATAAAGGTTTATTCCTAGCACTATATCTATTGGAAGACTACTCTTCATTTACTTCGTTATAACCAATATTTCGTTATATCCGGGTTCGTTATATCGAGGTTTGAGTGTATAAAAGTTCTTAAAATTGGATCATAGGCTGTCCTTGGATCCTTGAGCTATTGGCCATTATAGACCACTATTGCTTAACACAATGATGCAGGTCGAGTCTGGCGGAACAGTGCTGAGCACAAACTGGGAAGAAATTGCAGGCAAGACCACTCCCATCAAGCCACCCGATGGGATGGAATACCGCAAGTGGACGGAGTAAATCAGCCTCCGTGTTCAATTGTGCCATTAAGAAACAACAGCCACAAAAAAAGCCCATCACCGTTCAGCTCAAGTAATTTATGATGTGGTTGGCTCGCACATGTAATATAATTTTGTCAGTTTTGTTTAGTGTCTTTTAACTTGAGTGTCTTCTAATAAAGTTTTTGAGTTGTTTTTGTTTGCCTTTTGTGCCGCAGTGGTCATTGAAACTGAAATAAAACTGCACGGGTAATGGAACACAAGTAGAAGTTGACAGGACGGACTGTGTCAACTCTTTCTACTCGTGTTCAGTCACCTGTGCAGTTTTATGTCTCACTGTCGTATCAACTATAGCACCCCAACGTACACCAGTGGTCAGTTGACTGAAAAAAGACCGGCAGATCCCACGCATAGTGGGAATCGATGTAATGCGAAGCAGCCAGCAAGGAGCAAATCATGCTTTACATAAAATTGAAGGACTTTCACCGAACATACTTGCACATTCCAAAGTGTGTTCGGTGAAAGCTTGTGGCCATTCAACTGACTATGCGAGGTCTTTTTTTTTTTTTGTTTTGTTTTTTTTAGACTCTTAGTGGGATGGCACACAAACGGAATGTGTGCGTGTTTTTTTTGTTTTTTTTCGCAGCGAGACGCGAGACTAATCTGCCTCCGTTTCACATGCGTTCGTTTTCTCGCGCTTTGCGCATCGTGCAGACGCCTTCCGCGTCCCAGCGCTTAAATTGACGGACACTTTGGAAATTGGAAAGTGTTTCGCGAACGCCTGTGCCCATTGAGACGGGGTCGGTCAGAATGGAACGCGCTGCGCGCGTCTCCCTCACATGATTGGACACTCTGGTCACAGCGACGCTACGACAGCAAAGCGCGAGCTCTGTAGAGTCCGACGCGACCGGCGTCCGTATGCGCGTACCCGCAGCCACCTGGCACCGTGCCAGGGCACGGCCACAGGGACGGCCGGCCGGACGGACGTGAGCATGACACAAAGGCTTTCGCCTTAATATGCATGTCATAATTTACATGTTAGGACCTGTCATTTATGTTCGTCATACAGTCACGTCGCGCAATACCAATTTTTGTGTATAGACCCTTTTCTTAATTCGCAAGTGCGCTTCGCTGTGCTGCATATTCGCACTACTAATGGCGGCACCTGTCGTCCTTCGAGTGGAGAGGAGGCCCTAGTGGAACGTGCCATGACTTTTGTATCATGCGTGTTTACATCAAGGGAGCCCAGTGAACGTTTTCCGCGCCGTAGGGCAAGCAAACTGCGCTTGAACACGCTGTTCGCAGTATGTGGCCACCCGCCATTAGTTGGGCAAACTGCATTGCAGGAAAGCTGGCTTTACAATTATGAAAATTGTCTATATCAAGCTAGCGAACTGGACGCAAGCGCACCATGAGCGTGGCATGTAAATGGCATTGTAGATGACATGCATGCCAAGATTTTCATGTTACCACCTGCTACTTATGTTCGTTATACAGTCACGTCCCGCAATACCAAAATTTTGGTGTATATCAAGCTAGCGAAACGTCCGCGAACGTGCCATGAGCGTGGCAAGCAAGTAATCTTGCAGATGATACGTCATGATTTCCATATTACCACTTGTCATTTATGCTCGTCATAGTCATGTCACGCAATACCAAATTTGGTGTATATCAAGCTAGCGAAACGGCCGTCAGCACACCATGAGCGTGGCATGTCAATCATGTTGTACATGACATGCACGTCATGATTTTCATATTACCACCTGTCATTTATGTTGGCCATGTAGAAATGTCTCATCGTACCAATTTGTGAATATATCAAGTTAAGGAAACGGCCTCAGGAGCACTACGGCCATGGCGTGTAAATCATATTTTTCAGGACATGTTATGATTTTCATGATATGACCAGTCGTTCGTGTTCGTCATGCAGTCATGTTATGCTGTACCAATTTTGGTATAAATCCCATTAACGATACGGCCAGGAGAGCACAGAGTCGTAGGCGGCTAGATAGCTAGATACGCTCAAAGTCGCCGAAGTTCGCTAAGAAGTGCTTCGCATTAAGAAAAAAAAAACAATGAGGCAACTGAAGTTAATTTGCTTTATTCAATAGTTGACTAGGTTCTGAGATTTTTTTTTGTGTGCGCCTATTCTCCCACGCCCTGAAATGAAGGAATGTTGGGATTCCATGCGTAGTTTAGCTATAGTGTACTAGAAAATGGGGATTATATTCCATATTCTAGTGCACTATAGTTTAGCAAAGGCTAGCAAGGCATGTCTCGGAATGTGCCACTTCCGGCGCAGAAGCTTTAGTTGGCGCTTTCCTCGTCATCACAGCTGCTGTCATAGTGGTTGAGTGCCGGAAGTGCCAGTGTTGAACAGTTGCAGTGCGCTGTTCCAGGACCTGCTCGTCCACCATGGATATTAGCTACGGGCTCCCACCTGCGACAGTGAAATGCGACAAACACATTAAAAGAAAAGGAACATGACATTGATGTGAATGCTGGTCACATTAAAAAGCAGTGGTATTAAGGGTCGAGTGTGTTGGTTTTGCTGCGTGCCTCTGATTCGGATCTTAAAGGGGTGCTGACACCAATTTTCGAAGTGGAGTTTATTGTCATATGAATCTTCTGTAGACATAGACGGCTCTGTCTATGCCTACTTAATATCTTTCGATATTACGAATAATTTCACATGGCGTTCGGACTCGCACTGACATCGACGCCAGCGTGTCAGGCTAGGTGCACTGTGTAAGGGCTAGTGTCAATTCTGGTGATTCCGCGCGCTATTGTGGCCAGTGTGATGACGTCAGGCACCACGAAGTTCATAATGACCGCTTGCGTGTCGCAAAAGTTGCAGGCCGCGTGCATCACCAACAGCCACGCGGCGGAGGGGCCCTGGAAACGTTATGTTGTGCGAGCACGAGATGAGAAGCTCATACCGTGTCGTGACATCGGGGTACAGCAATAATGGAAACCAGTTTTCATGAACATGTAATTTTTGAGGGTGCACTAGCACTTGGCAGTACGTTTTCTAGGCCCTTTGAGAACTTCATCTTTCATTCGACGCAGAAAACTTCGCAAAATTTTCGGGACAAAAGCGTGCGCAGGGTTCCCCTTCAGGGAAGGGGGGAGGGAGGGGGGGGCGAAGGTTTATCGCAGCGCCCCCCCCCCCCCTTGGTTGACGAGGGGTGTATGCCCCCCCCCCCTCCTGCCCCCCCCTCGTGCGCACGCCTATGCCAGCAAGGGCCGGGACAGCGAAGATCAGAGCGGGGGGTGGGGCAGGTAATTAAACAAAAGATTTGAAATAGCATAGGCCTTTCCCATATCTCATATAAGGGTCATTAATGAAGGGGATAATATGGGGTTTTACGTCCCAAAACCACGATATGAATATGAGAAATGCCGTAATGGAGGGCTCCGGAAATTTTGACCATCTGGTGTTAACGCGCACTGACATCGCATAGTACGCGGGCCTCTACCATTTCGCCTTTATCGAAATGCGACCGCCGCGGCCGGGATCGAACCCGCGACCTTCGGGTCAGCAGCCGAGCGCCGTAGCCACTGTTCCACCGAGGCGGACTGCTGAAGGGGATTGCGCTACAGAGGCCGCCTCAAGAAAAAGGCGCTTGACGCCACTCACGTCTGCGTAGCATACCCGAACAATGTTATTAATCGCAATATGCGAGAAAAAAAATTACACCATCTCCCACTAAAGGAAACCATGAGGGGATGCGAAGCAGCATTGGGGGGTGCACACAAAGTTTCCGTTTACGTTCACTCGGCCGTCGAAGCCAAGCGTCGGCGTCGAGCTACCGCTTCCGCTACAGAGAGACAACGCGAGTCTGCGGCGAGGGTAGTGAGGCTTTCGAGACAACTGCAGCGACCGGGAGTCCGACGGAGCGACCGCACGATTCAAGCGAGACTTCCTCGACCGAGCGCACTCGCTTATATAAAATGGGGGAGGTAGAGGAGGGAGTGGGTTTACAGCAACGCGGGGGGAGGAGGGAGTGGGTTTACAGCAGCGCGGGGGGGAGGAGAGGAGAGAAGGCGACCGAACACCTGCGTAAAGGAGGAGAGTGGGAGAGAGAGTAGGCGCATGCGCAGTAAGGATGGTCAGGACGCGCACCACCACCGGATTGAACTCCGCTCTAAGCTGCTTCGCATCTAATAATGTGAGTGCAACTTGGCAGTCACAAAAATTGAATCACTAGTCATAAATATGGGACGAAGACAGTCGATCATGTGCAGACGGGGGCCGTTAGCGGAATCTCCGCGGGCCGCGTGTTTCAGAGTACTCCTGCTCAAGACAATGCGCAGTTTGCAGTTCCATCTTGTGAAACTTTCTACGCTATCTTAACGCATTTCCTGTTCAAATGCAATTTCGATTTTTATTGTTATGAAAGTAGTCTCACTCAACTTTACAGCACATGTAAACACAAGTTTATTTTTTTATAAAAAATCGTTTTTCGAGTAGCATATTTCCTTCAGAAAAGTCATTCCCACGTGCAAGGTCTATGAGGCGTTAGTGTCGTGCTCGTGCCGACAGTATAAAAACTTCAAACAAGGGATTAGAAATTGCACTAGCTTGTCCGAGTTCGTCTTGTAGTTTATGCCCGTGCTTGTGTCCAGATTTCGTGAATGCGAATAGTCATCCTGACTTAGCTTGTTTTTACAGCGAAAGCTGTTATGAGATCACAACAAGGGTCGTTTCTGCGCCGTAGTTGTCCGACGCCGCCGCCAGTGTCCGTAACCAATATCCCACGAAATAAGAAAAAAAATTAAATAGATATAAAACACCTATGACCGAATGGGAATCGAACCCGGGTCTTCTGCGTGGCAGCCCAGCACTCTACCACTGAGCTACGCCGCTTTTTTTTTTTTTCTTGATTGCTTCTGAGCTACGCCGCTGCTTCAAACTGCGGTGCAAACTGACCCTATGCAGGCTTCATGTCGGGTAAGGAATCGCGTTAACGTGTGTTGTGAAGCGTTTTAGAACAGTAAAGTAATAACCAGGCGTCATACAAATCGAATTGCATAACGAATGGGTCGTTCAATGCTCCAACCCATTACAAAAGCCTCAGGCAAAATTCATCGTCGTCAGCCACATCATCAACAAAGTGCACATAATGCGTTAGAAGAGTGTAGCGGGTACCGCGCTTTTCTGAAGAATGACTAATAATGGCATAGTAGACGCTTCCCCACTACACAAAAATTATGATGATTTATGGCGTAGTGGGTACCATGCAAGAGCGGTTGTCGTTACCCCAAGAATGTTTAAAAAAGGCTCTAGAAAGGCCGCTCTCCCAGCTTTCGCTGTGGCTGTGCTGCGAGTTCCGCGCAGGCCTGGCGGTTTTTCACCGGCTGCAGTCTTTCAGAAAAACCGGAAGGTCACTGGAGTAATTATGCGTAGATTTGTAACGTCAAGACGGAGTTGACTTCAAGAGAAACTGCGGTGATGTACTTGGTGTGAACGGAGTGCTCCGCGAGTGATGGCCGGTGGCTCGCACAGAGCCCCGCCAGCGTTCGATGTTGTGGTTGCCAGGGGAGTTCAAGGCTTTACCGCAGCGCAGCCGTGATTGATGGTCTCGAAACTAAGTTGCCCGTTTCTCTTGCTAACCTTCTGCCGCATTGTATTCGGCTTTCTAGCGCAGCTCGTGTTTCTGTGATTGTATTATGCACTTGCCGTTCGCGCATTCAAAGCCACCGCAACAGTATGTTGCTCAGCGCTTGGTGAGCGCGCTTCTATTCCGGGCCTAATTAGAACGGACAGGGCCTGATCGATTGGGGAAGAGCACTGCGAGGTTCGGATCGAGCGACCGTGTCGAAGCCACGAGTTGCAGCATCGTTGCAGGCTTCTAAGCTTGCACAACGCCTTCGTAAGGACGTCACGTCGGCGTCGTTGCGTAACCGCGTATAGTGTCCGATTGCATGCGACGGGCATCATATAGTCCTGCCACCGTAATTTTCGTGACAGTTGATCCAAAACCTCCGTCAATGGAGTGCCGAGAACGACGTGGTTCGTGGAAACTCGTAAGCGTTCATTGGGAAACAATAATCTGTTTTAAGCCTTCTCGTAGGAGAGATGCAACACCTCGTTTCTGGACCGTGGTATTAGAGTACAAAAGCTGACGTCACTTGCCTCGGCAGTGCTCTTTTGTGTGTGCGTGAGGGGGGCCACGCCTCTTTTACCACAGCCCAGAGGTGATTGTGGCGGCGCCCAGGGAGCATTCTATGAAAAGGTGCAATACTGACATTAAGTGCGGCCTCCGAGATAGCGCGCCGGCGGGTGGCGCCCTGTCTCGGAGGCCATGCATTAAGCAAGGAGCGGACATAGACGCTGCTTTCTGCTACCCGTGAGTGTCGTGTCATCAGAGCCATCGCCGTAGTCAAAAGGGAGAGGCGAACCTCCCTTCCCTATAAACTGCCCCCTTAACCAGGAAGAACGGTGGAGCTCTGGAAGTTACAAGTAAATCTTGGCAGCGGTTGGATCAAGATCGCCCTTGAATGTTCGAGTTTGGCAAATCCTGGCAAGTGCGAAATACGTGATCGATGATATAAGAATAATGAAGGCCTGACTGTGTCGCTCGATCGAAAGTTACCTCAATATAGTCATGGACTTAAATGACGCCATCTTAAAGAGTGCGGGGAAAAAGTAATTTCGCGACATGCTTGTCGCTGCCGATAAGTTAAGCACAACTGTGGAATGTAAGTACTTTTTAGTAGAACGTACTGCAGCAAAGTGCATACGTCGCTGATAAACTAAATTTGTGTACAAAATAATGGGTTGTCGATGTGAGGCAAACTTGTAGATTTCTGAAATTTCTGAAATCCGCGTCGGTCTCACAGTGAAGGGTGACAAACGTGCACTGGGATCTCGCTATGCCGTTGGTTAATCCCCGACCGGCCTACCAACTATGGAGAGTTTTCTGCGCCGCGTTATCTTCAGACCCACATCTGACGTGTACACGTCTTCAATGGAGCACGCACAAGCTATGCCCAACAGTTCCTTCCTGAATCCCAGACCCTATATTTGTTCAACTCGAAAACTTATTTTGCTTTCGAAAACCACCCGCATTCCCTTGGTGCCTAAAGCAATGCATTGGTTTTTGGCCCTTTGAAAATTAACACGGAATCCGCCACGAGTGGCTGTGGTGCTCGGCTGATGGCCTGCAGGTCGCGGGATCGAATCCTGGTCGTGGCGGCCGCATTTTCGATGGAGGCGAAAATGCTTGAGGCCCGTGTACTTAGATTTAGATGCACGTTAAAAAACGCCAGGTGGTCGAAAATTCCGGAGCCCTCCACTGCGGCCTCTCATATGGTGGTTTTGGGACTTTAAACCTCAACAATTATTATTACATTAACCCGGAGGTGATTACATCATCTCCCGCAAATGAAATGGGATGCAATTAGCTATTGTGCACCGTTATTGCTTGAAGCCTCGCCTCGCATTGTTCACACGTGGGCAAGATAATGCACCGAGTGCCAGCCGACTGCGCTTTTTGATGCGCATAACCGTATGGGCTTTCGTCCAGTCACGTTCGCGAATGCGCATCGAAACGCACTAGAGATGAAATCTGTTTAGATATTTCTGCAACGTACCATTACTAACGCCTGTGGCCACTTTGGTTCTATCAATCTATTTCCTGCTTTTTTTTTTTTTTTCGCCAGTATTCTAAACGTCACTTGCCTATCTCAGCTGCTCTGAATCGCATAGCTACTGAGAGGCGGACGAATTCCACGAATCTCGCTGGATGCATATTCTGCTAGATCATTACAATTAGGAGTATTTTAATGTTTCGGCTATTGCACTAGGTCGCAATGCTACCTGTCGCAAACAGCCACAAATAAGCGCACTGGTCGCTCGCTGCTCGACTTTTCAGTCACGTGATTGCAGTCGCAAGCATCTGAATTGAATGAGCGGGAGTACTTCCGCTTATTTGACATATAGAAGGCGCTATGTGCGTGCAGATACGAATTCGGTGTGTAGACGGGTTGGTAACACCGGTCGTCTTGAGTCGCTCCTTGGTCACCAGATGTTGACTGAACCTGAACACCGCAATATGAGCCTCACCTGTCAAGTACCGGGTCGTAGGCTTCGACCGAGTCCAGGTATTTGCTTCCGTTGTGTCCCCCCGACGGCGTACAGTCTTCCCGCCAGACTGGCGACGCCCACTCCACCCCTGCTGGTGCTCATGGGCCGCACACCAACCCACCGATCCAGCTCGGCGTCGTACCGCTCCGCCGAGCTTAGAGGTAGGTTGTTGTCGAAGCCTCCTGCATGGAACAACGGCAGGTTTCAGTAGCGTGTTTAGCTGCAGAGCCTACACTAGATTCAAAGTTCACCGACTGAGTGATGTAGTTGACACGAAGAACAAAAATACCAAGTGCTTAGTGTGCGCCTCTACGAAAAAGGTAGAAACCACGAGGTGGGGACTGTCAGAGGTAAGGTATCTTGGTAAATCCCGTATGCACCGGAATTACGTATCGAATTGCATCACCACATTTGATTACACTCTCTCCGTAATCAACTCAGTCTACTCGGTCAGACAGTCGTCCGGCAACTTTTGTATCGTGCCCAGAGTTTAAGATCGATCGATCTATCTATCTATCTATCTATCTATCTATCTATCTATCTATCTATCTATCTATCTATCTATCTATCTATCTATCTATCTATCTATCTATCTATCTATCTATCTATCTATCTATCTATCTATCTATCTATCTATCTATCTATCTATCTATCTATCTATCTATCTATCTATCTATCTATCTATCTATCTATCTATCTATCTATCTATCTATCTATCTATCTATCTATCTATCTATCTATCTATCTATCTATCTATCTATCTATCTATATCTATCTATATCTATCTATATCTATATCTATATCTATCTATCTATCTATCTATCTATCTATCTATCTATCTATCTATCTATCTATCTATCTATATCTATCTATCTATCTATGCGTGTGAGAGGGGGGTGGGTGGGGGGAGGGGTGGTTACTATAGCAAATAGTCAAAAGTTTCACGATTGCGTAAAAGTACGCGTGGGTAAAATTAGACTTGGCTCGCCTCTCCCAGCCAATATACAGTAAGGGAACATTTTCTGAATCTTTCTGAGTCCTTGTAACCGACCATGCAATATAGGGGAGAAGGCCCAACGGAAGCTCTGATTTGAGATAAATGCCCATAGTCGGATACAACTTAAGAATTCCGGAGAGGCTCCACCTAGACGACCGAAGCGCGCCAGCCGATCGCCTGCGCGACTGAAGAAATATTCCGGCTCATGCACTCGGCAATGTTCTGCGAAGGCGGGGTTACCGGCCGCCCGGAACATGACGTCAGTCCGGAGTGCGCGCTGATTGGTGCTTGTGTACATCCGCCTTTGTGGAGGAAATGCCGCAGAATTCTAAAATTGTCTCTGACTATAGTGTTAAAAGCGAAACTAACAACCAATCGTTTGATCGCACATGCGCAATTGATTTCAACGCGAAAGTGAGCGTGTGTGCACGCCGAGCGATAAATACGAAATACTCGGGAAAAAAAGAAAGAAAAAAACGCGCTACGTGAGTTATTTTTGTACTAAGCAAGCGAATAAGCAAATAATAAAGTACAGTGCTTTTTTGTGCAGTATACTAAAAGATAACAATCTTAATAGTGTTGAACAGCCTTATATCATCTCAAACGCTTAGATATTTTATGGAGCTCCACCCTGAATTTACGGGACATTTGGGACTAGAACGGGAGCGGAACTATGAACACGGTAATAGTGAGTTACTTAGTTCACATATATGCAAACAAGGTAGCAGCGAAATTCTACCGCTACACGAAGGAGGTGCGTTTACCGCAGCATTCTTGAATATCTTCCCTCACCTATACGTCGACGCGATTACCAAATGCAGGTCGCAGGCGTGTTGCAGTACGCGAAATGCCAGCTGCTGGTTTTCACCATGTGCCGGCGAAACCGCTAGAGAAAGCGGAAGATAGTTTAATATTCGAAGTGTTCTGTGCCCTACTCTTGGTGATGCAAAGCTGGCTTTTTTACGTTGCAACCGTGCCGCAGGCGAAGCGAGGCGGGCGAATGCGGGACTTAATTATGTCGCATTTTGTTTTAGATGTGATAAATGACAGAGTCGGTGCGCATTAATTTTTGTGGCGGGCATTCGACGGACGTATCTAACCTAAAAAATAAGGCAGAAAGAGAGAGAGAGAGAACGAAAAAGCTGGCAGTCCGCAGTGGCACAGTGGTTACGGTGCTCGGCTGCTGACCCGAACGTCGCGGGTTGGATCCCGGACGCGGCGGTCGCACTTCGATGAAGATGAAATGCTAGGGGCCCGTGTACAGTGCGATGTCACGGCCCGTTAAAGAACACCAGATGGTCGAAATTTGTGGAGCCCTCCACTACGGCATGCCTCATAATCATATCGTGGTTTTGACACGTAAAACGCCAGGAATTGTACAAAAAGTAATGTAGCAGGAGATTCACTAACGAAACTCGCAGATGGTGCATGTACTAAACGTCGGAAGAAAAAAGAAAAAAGTTGTACCGTCGCCGACATAAGTGCACAGGGCGTAGGAGGCTAGATTAAAAAACAAAAGAAAAAAGAAAAAAAACGTAATTGTAGTCGAGCGTAGGCAGCCTGCATGTAGTTCCGGGTTTGCGTTATTGCAACAGCACACTCTGTATGCGAATCCAATGGAATTTAAAGGTGTAGTTGTACATAAGGCAGCGAACACTTAGTGTGCGTCTACATTGATGACGACATACGCATACTGCCAGCACATTCATCTTTTATTTATTTATTTTTATTTTTTGTTCACCAACTCACTCAACTTCTCGGTAGTCAAAGTTTCGAATGTTTGTGGTGGTCGCTGCTATTCCTAAAAATTTCTACGAGTTCGTAAGTTACGGCGTTACTGAAACTGTATGCACTTAGAAGCTATGCACATATTCGACGCTCTTACACACAAGCGATGGCAATGAAAGCGTTTCATCGCCATCGCCTGGCCAGGAGTTCTTGTCGCGCTATATGTACCCGACATTCGTTTACTATATATAAACTTGCGGCGTGAACTTATCCTGTGCAGGCCCGTAGCCAGAAAGGGGGCGGGGGGGGGGGGGGGGGGGGTTTAGGAAATTTAGATGGAGATGCTTTACCGTAAATAAATAATGAAAATATGTGTTTTTCTCGAATATTAAAGGCCTTCAGCAAGTGGGCACACCACCGAAAAAAAAAAAATCCTTGCTACGGGCCTTATTCTATGTGAACCCTTTCACAGCAGTTAAACTATGTACAGCTGCTTCTCAGCCATCGTGCGCTATCAAGAAAAATATATTAGTTGAGAGAGCAGCTTATCTGTCATGAAAAATGTGTTGGTTTAGAAAGCAGCCTATGGCAGAAACACGCCCATTCAGGATAACCAACTCGACTGCGTCAAGTTAAATGCTCGTGCACGATGAAGCTGCACTCGCCTACGACGTAGATGAAGCCGTCGAGAGCGACTGCCCCTGCTCCAGCCCTGCGCTGAGTCGTCTCGGCCACGTACGACCACTTGTTCAGATGCGGGTCGTATTTCTCGCAAGTGCTGAGCGACGTCTGACCCACGTTGCCGCCTATGGCGTAGATACAGTCCTGCGGACGTATACAGGATCAACCATCAACTGTCTCTCTACAAAAAAAAAAAAAAAAAAAAAAAAAAAAAAAAAAAAAAAAAAAAAAAAAAGAGGTGTAAACGATTTGATAGTGTAAGGTGGTTGCACTGCGAAACTTCATTGTGAAAAAGTTGAATGGCCTGTAGTTCGTGGCATGAATATCTGCGTGTAGCATATCTGAATTTTGTGTTTCCTCTTCAACTACAGTACACAAGATTGCCACGCTTCTCGAAACATTCGATTGTTTAAAACCTGACGGCGTCGTACTTCGCATCGGGAGATTTTGAAATGCTGTGCAGCAGTCGCGAGACGAATGCTTCAAATCTTGAAAGTATGTGTTCCAGGTTCGAGGCTTCCATAAACACACAAGAAAATGGGTCATGTTAAATGCACTGTATGTTTCATCTATGCTGACACTCGGGTCGACTTCGCAAAATCGTTTTATTCTTTTTCTCTTTTTCCCCTATATATGTCAGTGAATATCGCATACTCATCCCAATCTCCATCGTGCTTTGTGAGCAATGCGTCCATGTCAGTTTTTTTCTTCCATCAGAAGTGTCTAAAGCTGCTTATCGGACTGTACAAGCAAAGAATGATTTGCAGTTCCCACGCGTAGCACTGGAACACTTGAAGAAGCCAAACATTCTTATTAATGACATAGCTCCGTCTAGTGCATGAAACTAACACAGTGTGTACTGCCTTCCTTGATGCGAACCACGTGAAGAACATGCTGACCTTGAGGACAGCGATGGCAACTCCCCCTCGCGGCGACTTCATGGGGGCGACCATCGTCCAAGTGTCCGACTGACTGTCGTAGCGCTCGACCGTGTTGAAGTAGGTCGTGTCGTCCATGCCGCCGATGGCGTACAGGGGACCGCTCAACTCGCACAGTCCTAGACCTCGCCTGCGACATGCCAGAAACGAGCGCGTGGGGCAGTGTCTGCTTGAATTTCAATGCTGGAAGTTTCCTGCGCAGCATGTCGTGAGAAAATTATCAAGGAACAAATATAATCTCCAAGTATTTACAGCTTGAACCCCTGCGGAGGGGAAAGAAATCATCCGTTCGTTTGTTTTGTAGCCAAGAAACTATACGAAGGAATCTTTCTCAATGTTCCGTTTTTCAGCAGACCTGGTTTAACGTATTGAATGCACCATGTGCTTTCGTTTGTCGATTTGTCTTGTTATGAGTTTATTCACCCTCGCGCTGTGACGTGCTATCTCTTCGGTTGGCGCAAAGGGTTACGCGACCCTTCCGGACGTTGGTACAGAGTTTGAATCGCGAACCCGGACGAATCTTTCGTGAAAAAAAAAAAATAATAATAATAAGTATGAATTTCTTTTGTCGCTTCGTGCTACAATCGGGTGGATGAAAAAAAAATTATGCTCTCCTTCACAAAACTTGCTTCACCTCTCGCGGCATTCCACAGGATCAATTTACTAACTTGAACTGTCGAATCGGTATCTTAAATGAATGCGCTAGAAAATGAAGTTCGTGTTTCGAAATCGGTCTTTCTTTCCGTCAAACAATCTTATTAAATTGTTGACCGCCTTCGCACGAATGCTGAAAATGAGAAAGGTGTAATACGCATAATAAAGACGCCAAAAGCAGGCTGACCGAAGTATAGTACGTAACTTTGAATGTGTTGGAGCGCACAAGCATTCTACAGACTACCAAGCGATTGTGCTATGCACTTTCTTTGGGTGACTACGTTTAGTGAAGCGCTTTTCAACTTACCTGGGGACGTTCATGGGACATATCAACTTCCAGCAGTTGGTTGCGGGGTCGAATACTTCGGCGCTCGCAAGGTGGTGTTTGTCGTCACTACCGCCCACGGCGTAGAGCTTTCCTGGACAAACACAAATGTTAGCGTACACATTTCGACATTTATATTTCGCGCCAACAAAGCGTTGTACGCGCAGCCGCACTGATCGAGCGAAGCACTTACCATCTACTGACGCGACACCGACGTGTCGACGCCTCGTGGTCATGTCAGCTGCCTTGAGCCACTTGTTATCGGCTATGCTGTAGAACTCCGTGGACGACGACGGCTCCCCGCTAGCATCTCGGCCCCCCAACGCAGAATATGGTTCCTGAGAAACAGTACAGCCGCATGTTCCTCAGCACGATTACTTGCAGGGAAAATTTGGTGTCTTTTTTTTTTTGCTAGCTTTCATTTCTTTGCACTCGCTCTCGTAACCTGTTGACGCAGTTGTGTGTTTTTTGTGTTCTAATAACAATTTTTGTTACCAACGGTTCATACTAATTACTGAAAAGAAACATCTGCGTTCACTGCAATTTCACTCTCACTTCCGAATGATTTACCTACAGCTGTCAAATCTCATGTTTCCCTTGGAGTCTTTAAAAATGATCTTAGGCATCACTACCTGCAATAAGTGTACTCATATCATGGCTGTTGTAAAATCGACTTTTTTTTCTCTCACTTGTTCCTCTTGTGTGTGTGTGTGTGTGTGTGTGTGTGTGTGTGTGTGTGTGTGCGTGTGCGTGTGTGTGTGTGTGTGTGTGTGTGTGTGTGTGTGTGTGTGTGTGTGTGCGCGTGTGTGCGTGTGTGTGTGTGTGTGTGTGTGTTTGTGTGTGTGTGTGTGTGTGAGTGAGAGAGAGTGTGTGTGTGAGAGTCCGCTTGAGGTAAACATTGGTGAGTCTGAGTCCCAGTGAGCCATAAGCGCGAATTGTATTTCGTGAGTGAGTCTGAGTGAGCTCCACCTTTAACTGCCGACCTATGGTGATTACCCTCAATGTTTGTATAATTAATCGAGGGTCCCATTACAGTTATGTTACTTTGGGGCCCTCTCCTGTAAATTTGTGATCTTGCATTGCTTTTTTTTAAAATCAATAACACTGAATTGAAATTGAAATTTCATTTCAACCTACTCAAAGCATGCGCTAAACACTTCTAGGATTCACACACTGCGCGCTGGTTATGTACTTGTTTTACCATTTCGTCCCTTCAACCCTCCCGCACTGTGGAGGGTAGAAAATCACAAGCTCCTCTTCTGGTTAACGGCTCTCTTTGGCCCGTCTCATTTACATTTATTTCTTTGTTCGTCCTTGCGATCTCATCTCATCTATATATTTCTCTCTCTCTTTCTCTTTCTTCGCGAACCTGTACACTTGTATTATTCTTGTTTCCATATCTCTTCGCTCTTCTTTTCTTTTATTTATCGATTTTTTTTCACTTTGGCGTAGAGCCACATGTGCATTCTTATGGGCTGCAGGAGGTAGAGCCACCTTCGTTTTAAGAATAACCAATCCCTGCCCCTTATGCTGCCCAACATGCCCAATATGCGATAACAGGCTATACGTGTGAGTATTGAACACTATCTGCATGAATATCTGCACTGTAATATGCAGAGGCACATTCATGACAGCTATATAGCGCCATTGATTATGGATTATTTTTCAGAACAAAAACATTCTGCAGTGCATTGGTCTCACAAGTCACATCGGCATAAATCGACGATTACGCATGCACAATTAATGATTGAGGACCACATAGTTACACAAGCGTTTTCCACTCTAATTGGTGCTCAATGTCCTGCACGCGATCCTTTGCTGTGAATGTGATCGGCAACGGCTGCAATCGTGTGCCTTTTCTCACTGTTTTCTCACCTCCTCATTTTTTTCTTGCGTTTGTTATTCGTCCCTTAAGGAAAATATACAAACGCTATACAGTTCGACGAAGGGAGCACAGGACAGCGCGCGCCCTTCCACATCCTCTGTCGCGTTGTCTTTTAAGGATGCCCCAACCACCAACTTCGTTACCCTTATCTCTCTTCACTACCTGGTTAGGTTTAAGACACTATGGAACGCATGCACATCTGCGTATCTTGAAAGCTGCAGCACTCGGTTTCGGCTCGTTCATGTTGCGCTCTGCCATGCCCAGGTTTTTATTATGGCGCGCCATTGGGTTTCACTCGGTGTTGAGTATGCATGGCAACCGCTCGTAAAACCATTTCGACTGGCAATTAAAACCTCCGTATTCTACGAGTGCCCAATGGCTGCCGTGATACCGAACCAGGATTACTTCGAAAATGCGCTCTTTGCGCGTGTTTATGGGTATGCCTGGCGCTCGTACCGGCGTAGCTGTGGCGGGGCCTAGATCGTTCTCCAGGCGCCGGCGGTGTGCCCACCAGCAGGCCGGCCTTCCAGAGTTGTTGGTCGCGTGCCTCGTCCAGCAGGTCACGGCACCGGTGGCAGTTGCGCAACAACTCTTCGTCCTCGGAACGACGGCGCACGTAGCCAGGAGGTAGAAGCGGCAAACGCACCCGAGACAGCAGGCTCGGCAGATCCGCCGCCCGTGCTGTGGTGTCGTGGCGCACCCAGCTCATCAGAGCTTCGTACACCTGCGATCAATGACCATACTCGGATAAGAAATTCGTACGATTTGGAGTGTGGAGCATGAACGCTTTGTTTTTGGAGCGTTGATGCGGTGTGATCTCAGCGCACTCAAGCAGCGCCACGTGCACTTGCACAGATTTGGGTTTCTGCATGTAAAGCCCTTCGAAAAACGAGCTATTTTTCAGAGGCTTCAATGTAGGTTGGCTCGACACAATATGTTGCTAGTTTGCACGAACCCGACAAATTAGCACAGAGTCAGCTACTTGGACCGAGACCAAGAACACTGGAGTGTCGGGTCGAGCGAGCATCGAGGAGAGCCCGGTCAAACCGACAATTGGTTCTAGAAGCGTTAGGTCAAACGGTGCGCATTGGATGCGCTGACTCGCCAAAACACTTGGCAGGACGCTTGCATAACGGGTCGTATGGAGTTTTGTCAGGCCGCGACTTCCGATTCAAATCGATCGCGTCGAATTCGTCTATAGGCGGAGCTATATTCAAGCGAAGCTTGTATTACCTCACACGCGTCTTTGGCGTTGTAGGTGTGACCGAAAAAAAAAAAGAAAAAAAATGGCACCCACGACCACAAAAAAATGCGGCCCTCGAAAGTCCGCTGGTAACAAGCGTATTTGCGCGCCGTTTTCCAATAGTTGATGCATTATCGATCGGGTGCTTGTCGGCTATCAACCGTTTCTGATACAGCATTCACATCTTATATCGAGGTTATCGAGGTGACTTGTCATGTCCCGTTGACACATCTCATTGTTGCCTAGACACGAACGCATGACCGTCGTTGTTGCCTGTAGGAACTGAAGTGTTGCGTTTGTAAGCGCGTGGATGACGGTCCAAATGACAACATGAAGAAAGGAAACAGTATAGAAGGGGAATCGCCCCCCCCCCCCCCCCCATTTTCCAGATTGGGCAAGGGCTCCTAATTTTTTTTCTTTTGTTTTTTTCGTTTCTTTTTTTTTTAACATTTAGAGCGAGGAACCCAAATGTGGACGAACACGTGCCTGCGCCTCGGACTCCACGGCGAGGTCGGCGGCAACCAGTAGCCTGGCGAGGTGCTGCGAGCCGAGAGCGAGGAACTCCCTGCCGGTGGCCACCGTTGGAGAAGTGTCCTCTCGCGAACAGCTCGGCGCTGCGGGCGAGACCGCGCAGGCCGTGCGACTCAGCGAACTGCCAGACGCCCAGAGCGTTGCTGGGTTCCAGGTGGGCACGTACGAAGGCCGAGCATGCTCGCGTCAACGGCTCCATTTGCAGCACCGACGAGGCGTGCAGAAGGGCCTGCGTGTGCGAAATGCGTGGCGTGTGGGCAGTAGTGACCAAAAGCGGAAAGTGACCGTCGGCGGCGACGTCAACACGATTTATGCAAAGAATCATCATGTAATGGCGTCACTATATGACGCCATCATGACGTCACGTTGAAGTCACATAGCCTGACGTCATCACATGACGTCGTCGCTTGGTCAAAGGTGGGCCGATCACGGAGGCAGTGCAAAACTACGTGAGTTGCCGAAAGCTTCCAGTGCCTCTGATCTCGGAGGCAGGGCAAAACCACGTTGGGTGCAGAAAGCTTTCCCGAAAGGGGCTAGGGGCTAGGGCGAGATTGAATAAAATGTCGCCTAACGTTGTCATTTGAAAAAAGAACGTTTTTCCTATATTTAATATATGGGTTATTTGTGAAAGGGATTTGACGCCAGGTTTCGAGAAACATATCGACACCGATCTCCCCAGTGACTCAAATATGGACGCCGATTCTAAAATATAGTTTTCTTTCCACAGGTTATGTTTGAAGTCGTAGTGAGCCCACGGGGTGCCTCCCGAAAAAAAAAAAATGCTTGGGAACAGTCCCGTCTCTGCAGTTTGCTTATTAAAGCGTTATTATTAATCGCATTAGGCGAGAAAATAATGTCAGTACCATTTAGCAAAGGCACAAAACTTTATTCCTTGTGAAGCCGTGGGCTGTAAGCAAAAGGTCCGCGGGCAGCGTGTTTGAGACCCCTGCTCTATAGTTTCACCGCCGCTTGGCATACAGGAGGGTACTAGAGTGGAGCTAGCGCCGAAGCTCGTAAAATGCTACGCTGTTTCTGTGAATATATAGATACGTCATGACCTCCAAGATCTCCTGCGTGGTGCCTTCTCACCGTAGACCTCGAAGTTTATGCTTGAGACCAATACTACTGCATGTCACACAGCTCATGACAAAAACACGCCGTAAGTGGCTTTCATATACAGGGTGTTTCAAGAAATGTGTCCACTATTTTTAAAAAGTCAGCAAAATGTGGTATTTGCTCGCTGTCTTCACAATTGCTTTTTCTGTAGCGGCAGGCGTCTTAAGATGGTTGAAGACATGATTTGGGACAGTAATTAAGAAAGTTAAATTCATTAACTTTTTAATTAGCGGAGTTAGGTGGGTAAGTCCAATGGGAGTATTGAAGTCCTTCATGCGAAGAATCTATTTTAGCTTTGAGATTTCGGAAAAGCGGCCTCTATTAATTACTGTGGCGTAATGAAATTCAGGCAAATTCAATGCCGAAATCGAAACACAAGCACCGATGAGCGCAACAAGCAGACGACTAGAATGACGTCACTGTTCGAGACAACGGTTACAGAGGTGCAGTTCTTCCCCGTTCGTTAACGTATGTCCGTCATGCGTGCTACTACTGCAAGCGCAGCCCACACACGCACACCAAGAAGTCGGTTGATGGTTGATATAATGACGTTCACTCATTGTGGACGTCTCGCACGAATGTGGCAGTTGCGCTCTTCCGCGTTTCGGTTTCGGTTTCGCCGCTGAATTTGGGAGAACTTCATTACATCGCAATTATTCTTAGAAGCCGCTTTTTCGAAATCTCGAAGCTGAAATGGGTTCTTCGCCTGAAGGACTTCAATTCTCCCATTGGACTTAACCACTTAACTGCTCTAATTACAAAGTTAATTAATATAACTTTCTTAATTACTGTCCCAAATCATGTCTTCAACCATCTTAAGATGCCTGCCGCTACAGAAAAAAGCAATTGTGAAGACAGTGAGCAGATACCGCATTTTCCTGATTTTTTAAAAATAGTGGACACATTTCTTGAAACACCTTGTATATATAAGTCTTCACCTACATGCATGAGCGTCAGCTAGCGTGTATGTACGTTTCCTAATATGTCACAAGCTGGCACAGACAGTCTCCAAATCCGCATCCCACCGTTGCCGCTGCAATTTCCGTGATCGCTTTAACGAATTAAGAGATTGAAAACAGTCGAAGAGATGAGTTTTGAATTACCATTGCGTTGACGTTGAAGTAATAAAATTATTTAACGTGTTGTTCCGCGTCACTTAAAGCGCAATAGAGTATGTCTTCCGATGAATGCTCTTCAGTGGGGATCATTTTCGATATTACAGAGAGATATTCATCATGGTTAAACGACGAGGGTAACGCTCAGTTCCCTCGTCAGTCGTTGCATAGACGACTGACAAGGGAACTGAGCGTTAGGTGACGAACAGGAGGTGACGACTGGCGAACGAATCGTCACCACCTGTTCGGTGGTGACGATTCGCGAAGCGCCATATCGCTATTACCTGGACTCCTTCCACCGTCAGCTGGACGACGCCCGTGTAGGCGAACTGGATCAGCTTGTCCATCGCCACTTCGTCGATGTCACCGATTGTCACTTCCTGCGAAAAGAGATTGTACGATGTGTCGATTCTGGCACTGATCATTCAATCTGAGAATACTAAATATTTGGGAATGTCTGCATCTGCATAAATAATGATTGGTATTTTGTTTATCTAAGTCAATCAGGAGATGATCAAAAAACGTCCGCTGTTCGGTTCCGTCCATAAGTGCAAAAACATCCTCCTTTATGTTTTCCCATGGCTGAGTCCACCCCCCCCCCCCCCCTCTACGGGATTCTCTTTAAGATTGTCAACCTTAAGGTCCGAAGGCTATTCCACGTGTGTCCCACGAATATTGTATGGTCTTGTTGTGAATATATTTCCGAGATATATACAGTGGGAAATAGTTGAACAGTCAATATGGCGGTTGTTTACCAGCCCCCCGTCGTCTTCCTCTTCATCCCTCACTTCGACATAGTGGTAGCTGCGGTACCGCAACATCGACCCCCGGCGGCGAAAGCGCCGACCCGGCGCTTGTTAGAAGGTGTGCGACGAAATGTACGGCTTCAGGCGGGCGACGTGGACAACGTCTGAAGATGCGGAAGACGCAGTGGAGTCGTGAGGCGCTATTTCGTACGTAACGTCAGTCACCTGGCGTAGCGCAGTGTAGGGGCCCGAGTATTTAGGGAGAAGCTTTTCGGACAGGCCGACATGGCGAGACGGTGACCACAGGAGGACGAGGTCACCCGGATTGAAGTGGACGTTCCGGTGGTGGCAGTCGTATGCGTATTTCTGGCGCACTTGCGAGTCGGCGAGGCGTCGGTGGGCAATCTGACGTGCCTTTTCGGCCGTGGTGATAGCATGACGAGCATACGCTGTCGATAGGTTGGCAGGGCTGGGCACGAGCGTGTCAAAAGGCAAGGTCGGCTCTCGTCCGTAGAGAAGATAAAAGGGAGAATATCCAGCAGGGTCGTGGCGGGAGGTGTTGTACGCAAAAGTAACGAAAGGTAGCGCAGTGTCCCAGTCGCGATGATCAGTCGAAACATACATGGAGAGCATGTCAGTGATCGTGCGATTCAAACGCTCCGTGAGGACGTTTGTCTGGGGATGGTTATTATCGAGTTATTGAAACCTTACAAAGCCCTTCCATAGTAGGTAGCTATAAATTATACCTTACCAAAGCGACATTATATTTCATCTTCTGTGTAACGACTGACGATCGGTCCATGAATGGCAGAGCCTCTCGATAAGGAACTGACTACCGAAAGCATCCGAGGAACAGCGATGTTAGACATAATGTCTCCAAGCATCCAGGCTGGTTTAGCTCCCTGTTCCTACATAAGTTGTGAAAAGCCAAGGACACACGGAGTGTATTCATAATTGACTACATATGGGAGCGGCCGAGCTCAGGCTTTTCTGAACAAGGCACTCCCAGCGATGCACACACTGTGCCAAGGAACTTGTGTTAGTGGGGCGATCAAGAGAGCCTTCACACGGCGACTGTGTATCTAGCGCTTTCAGAAAGCCATCATATTGGCAGAATTTTTTTTTCAGCTGGTTTTATTCCGTTTATATAATTTCAGAAGTGCCGTGACAACCTACATATTCCGAAAGAAATTGTACGAGATGCTTCGCCAAAGCAAAGTTTGGGTACGGGCTATAGTTAAGATATTCCATTTCGAATGTGACTGCAGCGCACTTGAAGACAACAGATTACAGATCGACGAAGGCGAACGCTGACTTCCAACTCAAATTTTATTTTGAAGAACGAGCATATATGACTAAGACACAATGATTAAAGTCACTGAAGGTGATTTGGTCAGTAAGCCCTAAAGAGCTTTAGCGGTTAAAGAGCTTGCTTTCTTGCGTCAACACGCGCGCTCTTGTTCGTCTTGAGCGGGCTGTCCGTGCTTTGGTCGTTCAACTAAGTGCTTGCTGATGTTGACGTCGTGTTTTGGAAGGGGGTGATTTCTATCATACTGTCTTTGTCGCATGTGTCCTTCTTTTTCGAAAAAAGCCAAGATCCCTATAAGTGAAACTGAGAAAAGCGCAGTTGTTTCGTACTGACAATATAGCCAGGCCTGCTGTAACATTTTTTTTTTTTTTTGCGGGTGTGCTCCTCTCACCGGAATACAAACCTATGGCTAAAAATCTATAGAGCCCGCTATCATCGGTATTCGAGAGTAAAACTTGGATTTGGCGCTTATAGATTGGAGGATCTCATTTATACTTGAACTGCATGGCTACGCAAAAAACGTCTAAATGGCAGAGAATGAACGATATAGCAATATTTGACGACGTAATTAGCATCATCTTGCGCATTCGTCGGTGCCGTACTTTGTCGCACGGACGTAATGGCGATGACCAGACATGAAGAGCGAGTGGTCCTTCTTGGCAATAGGTGCTCTCTCCTGGACTGTCGGCACCGTTCTTCTGTTCCTGGCATCTATTGAAGGTATCGAAAAATGTTTCAGCTCTTCTTCTTAGCTTCTTCTAAGCTTCTTTTATGCCGCGCCCTTTAGGGTCACTTCTTCTTCAAGGTATATATACTGCCTTGGAGCGAAAGAAGGACATGATACTGTAGAGCGAAACTCGAAAAAAGAAACACTGACAGACGGGCAAGAGCAGAAGAGTCGGCCTCCTACTCTTTTCATTCGAGTTTTGCCCGACAATATCACGTCCTTCAGTAAGTACCAACTAACCCTAGAAAATGTAATTGCGGAGCGAAAGCACGACGACAAACAGCTATGCCACGAATGAAACAGACTGGATACGGCCGTCTTTGTTGTTTCGGTCACCCACGTTGATACAGTGCTAGTTTAATGTATCTGGCTCAGTTTGATTCAAACAGGTGCTGGATTTGGCTCATTTTTTATTGGAAGCTGCTTGTTTTTAGTCTACGCTACAATCAGGAATTGCCCCATTTTGATTACAAACGGTTTAACTGTAAAGGACACTTAGGCATACTTTACGTTCCCATGAAATTGAGCCCCGTCTCGGTTTCTCGATATGGCTGTTCTGGAAAAAAAATTCCCCATCTCCCGCTAAAGGGAACCATGTGTGGATGTGAAGCAGCGGGGAGATAATTAGCTTGAGCAGGAGGAACGTCGCCGCTCTCATTTCACGGCAGCGGTCCGGGCGCTCATCGCGGCGCTGCACAGGAGAGAGAATGAGGCGCACGCGCTCCGTCATTTTCATACCGCGGAACTACCGTGGGGCCCCCCAGCAGAGTATGCAGCTGTTACACCACCTGTAGTGCGCGCCGCTCCGTAGAGGATTCCTAGAGGAGAGGACGGTGGGACCGTAGGAGAGGAGAGAGAGGGGGAGGTGACGTGCATGCGCTGTGGGGGGTGTGGGAAGCGGGAGCCGCTCCGTAGAGTGGAGGATTCCTAGAGGAGAGAGAAGGAGAGGACGCGCATGCGCTGTGGAGATGTGTGACGCCGGAGCCGCTCCGTAGAGTAGAGGATTCCTACAGGAGAGAGGACGCGCATGGGCTGTGGGACGCGGGCGCCGCTCCGTAGAGTAGATGATTCCTAGATTAGAGAAAGGGGGGGGGAGCGTAGGAGAGGATAGGGGAGGGGACGCGCATGCGCTGTGGGGGATGTGGGACGCGGGGGGCCGCTCCGTAGAGTAGAGGATTCCTAGAGGAGAGAAAGGGGGGTGAGCGTAGGAGAGAGGGGGGGGGAGGGGACGCGCATGCGCTGTGGTGGTGTGGGACGGACTAAGCCCCCTCCAAACACATGCAAGCAAGATCAAGGAATGGGGTCAACCTGGGCGACAGACACCACCTGCCTAGCCATTGCTAAGCAGCCTCTCTGTGCTCTCGGCTATGACTCTGATGACTAGTAGTGGTTGACGGCCTTCATATTACTACAGTGTTCTGGTTCGCATAATGGGTGCTTCCCTACTTCATGAAAGTGGCCGGACGCGGGACGCGGGACGGGGGACGCACAAAGCCCCGAGCATAAGATGCTTCGCATCTAAAACAAAACAAACAAAACGCCACATATTCTACACAACAAAAGTTTTGTTGGAAGCCAGCACTATAGTCTTCGTCGGTCTGTCGCCTTCACACGCGATGCAGTCATATTCGAGATTCAGGCGAAATCTATTTGTTCCAACGTCAACACCGTCACCACCACGAACATGCACATGCGATGCAGTGATGACCGACTGACCTGCTGCTGACTCTCGGCGAGCGGCGTGGTGAACATAGCGTGGAAGTAAGGCGAGCAGCAGGCCAGCACCAGCCGATGGCAGCGCCACGAGCGGGAGCCCACGTGCAGCTGCACGTCGCACAGTTGGCCGTCGTCGAAGAACTGGCGCAGGCGGCGGAACGACTCCTGCGCCACGTCGGGCGCCGCGTACGTCACCCTGCCGGCCGCCTCGTCCACGACGCAGCCGCCGTTGCTCATGCCGCGGCCGACGCCGGGGACTGTTTCAAAGGCTTCCTAGACCATGGCCCAGCATCCTCGCATAACCTGCAAGGAAAGAACAGTGAGAATTCAATTTGTCTCAGAGACTCTAAGACTCTAAGCACGAAAAGACATCGGACATGAGCTGTAAGCTTGTTTGTTTGTTTGTCGCCTACGAGAAGCTGGCTCATACCCAGAAGGGGGATTCACCGCACTGTCTATTATGAAGGGAAAAATAAGGGCGGTGCAACGTAAAGAAAAAAAGCAGATAAAATGCGATGTAAATGAAAAGTCAGAGAGGTAAATGGATTATAAAAAAAAATCCATAGATACATATATGGAAAAAAGAAGAAAAGTTTTTTCCATCGGTCGGCAACACTAGCAGCGTAACCTTCCGGTTGCTTGTACGAATTTATGTAGTGCAGTAAGAACAGCACTGGGGCTTGCACCAAACTGGCCGGCTCCGAACGATAACAGGTTGGAGGTGGTAAGTGTTAACCCCAGTTTACCAGTCGGGATTTCCAGAAATATTCGGCGGAGTGAGCGAAACGGCGGCATGAGAGCAGAAAGTGGTCTATTGTTTCTGGTTCATTACAAATTGCACAGAGGTTAGTTAACGAGAAGCCAGATTTGTGAAGGTAATAATTTAGCCGGGGAACTCTACAGCGAAAGCTAGTGAGGGTCACCTCGCATTGACGTGAAAGGCATTTTGTGGTGTTCCATGAGAACTGCAAGCACACTGGACACAGTGCTTCTTCTTCTTTTTCCACGTCTTCTCAAGAAGGTTAATGACGTCTTTGATGTGTCTAGTTAATAATAACCAGCCCAGCTGTCTTCGCCTAGCACACTCTAGACTCGGCCACAACTTTTCTTGACGGCACTGTGGAAGCTACAGAACCGAAGCAAATGCCTGCTACCACGCCAAAAAATAGTACTTAAGTTTACTGATACTTTCCCATTGGCCTTGCTGTAATAAATGCTCCGTTGTTTATTATGAGATTCAAACAGTTGCGGGAAGCCGTTGGTAAAATACAATTATTGTTGACTTCACGAGAACGCCTTCCTTTTCTTTCCATTTCTTAGAAAGCACTGCCTTTTCAGCATGCCCGTTTTCCAAGGTAAACATGGCGTCCGTGACGTACGTAGTGGTTCAGTGTGCGGCTGCAAACGCGCTGTTTAGTTCTCCAAGAAAATTATACTCGTAATATGACCCTAAAATGTGCACTGAAAAATCGAAATGTTTCTCCCATTCACATTTTTCGGGCACATAATTTTCTAAACGCGTTAACGATACGAACGAGCGAAACGAAATCAGCCGCAAGCTGTCGTACTACTTGCGGAGCAACACGTATGTGCGGAAGCCCCGCCACCGTAGCCTTCGCTCCAATATCAAGATGAGTTGTAGCATCCACTGCCCACAGAATAAGGCTGAAGTATATGTTGCGGTCTAGGTCGCGGAATAAAGTGAGAGCTTATCGGATGGTCTGGCCCACAAAATAGACACTGAGTTGTAATTTATTCAAGAGAGAGAGAGAGACAGGAGTAACATGGGAAGGGTAAATAAGCTAACCAGGCTGGGCTCGGTCGGCTACCCTGCACTGGGGAATTGGGGAAAGGAGACTAAAAGATGAGAAGGAGGGCAAAACTCCAGAGGTGTTCGCGCATTAAACAGACACGCACCTAAAACGACCAATATGCATCGGAAATACAGGTGCTCCCTGCGCAAATGAAATAAAGAAGAGGAAAAGTGTTGCGAACAGATCACAGAATGCTGTATATCAATAAATAAAGATGCAATCAATTGCAAGTACATAAAAATATTTTCTCATACTTCCCGCCTTATGAACACGTAGCGTGGTTGGTGTGATCAGCGTTTTTTTTTTTTTTTGGCATTAGAACGCTGGCATTTTCTCTTACACGATATAAACTCTCAGAATCGAAAAAGATGAGTCGCACGAGTGACGTCACAAAACAGCGGCAGCTGAAAGCTCAGCGAGGCGGCGCGCTGAGATCTGCAGCGATGCACATGTTTAACACACTATAAGTTACACTCTGTACGCAGAACGCATAAATCGGTCTTTTGGTGAGTCATTGCACCTACCCTACCTGCTCAATGTGTTCTTAAAGGATTGCAAAGACCACTTCGGAATCTGTTTAAATTTAACTTGTCAGTGTTATAGCCTGCTAGAATATCCATACCAACTATGTTCGCAACAAGGAGGAGCCCTTTCAGGATCGGAACAAAAGAAAGCCTGCCCCAACTGCACACTCAGCTATACTCCCAGTGCAGTCGGAGTAGCCACGTGATCGATATTCTATCGAGTCTTGGTCGCGTTCCTAGCTCGAAGGTGAGAGCACCTCCAAGCACTCCGAGCAGGAGCACGACACTTTCAATGAACCTAGTCGAATGCATTCCAAGCTCTTGACATCAAACAGCCGACTGTAAAGCGCACCTCTGGAAGTGCACTAGTATAGAGCCCCCGAAACCGGAAAGTGCCACGCCAAAGAGAACAAGTTATTAAAAAGGGAAAATAAGAGAAAAGTGCCTTCCCGTAACTGTCTCTCACAATGGTGTCCTCGAAGTGAGAGACAGTTACGGGAAGGTATTTTTTTAATAACCACTTAGAGAGAGAACAAGTCATTTTTCTCTTAGGTGGTCCTTCAGAGCCCTCTGCGCGGAGGACGGTCTAAACGAGAGTCTGCACGCTGCAGATCCCTTCATCCGACAAGGGGATATGGAAAGTTTTGTCTCCATAGACACGCCGCGTGAGAGCGCAGCTTTGGAGATGAACTACACTTCAATTAATGGCTATCGGATAACTATCCTTTGGACTGTCTTGCATTTGGAAGAAGTTTGCCGGGGGAAAAGGAGGGGGAGGAAGGGGGGGGGGAGGTTTCCGCGCATTGTTGTAACTAAGGGATTATCCGGGGAAAGCTGTTTTGACCTTTTCATGGTATGGGCTGGCGCACGATCTTCGCACTGTTTTACACAAACACGTCGAAATACTTGCAGACCATCTTGCTAAAGTTAAACTCAGCCCAAGTTTCACTGGATACCCATAGGCGTGCGCACGGGGGGGGCAGGGGGGGGGTGCGGCCGCCCCCCTAGTCACCTAACGGGGGGGGGGGGGGGCGCAAAGGTCAGCCCCATACATTGACATAATAGGGAGGGGGTGCGCTGCGACGAACCTTCCGCCCCACCTGAAGGGGAACCCTGCGCACGCCTATGCTGATACCACGACAGATAATAAACCGGGGACCGATTTTCTGAAGTTGCTCCCGTAAATAGACGCTTGATAAGACACTATAAAAGCTTGACGAGAATAAGGATGGGGTGGAGCACATTCGGCAATTCTCAAATCATGAATGGTAGTCTACCCCTATGCCTCAAGAGGAAGGCATATAACAGCTGCATCTTAGCGGTTCTTACCTACGGAGCCGAAACCTGGAGGCTTACAAAGAGGGTTCAACTTAAATTGAGGACGACGCAGCGAGCAATGGAAAGGAAAATGATAGGTGTAACCTTAAGAGACAGGAAGAGAGCAGGGTGGGTCAGGGAACAAACGGGGTGTTAAGGACATCATAGTTGAAATCGAGACGAAGAAGTGGACATGGGCAGTGCACGTAGCGCGTAGGCAGGATAACCGCTGGTCATTAAAGGTAACTGACCAAATTCCAAGAGAAGGCAAACGCGTTAGACAGAAAGTTAGGTGGGCAGATGAGATTAAGAAGTTTGAGGGTATAACGTTGCAGCTGCAAGCACAGGCGATTTGATTGACGCAACATGGGAGAGACATTTGCACTGCAGTGGGCGTAGTCAGGCTGCTGCTGCTGCTGCTGCTGCTGCTGCTGCTGCTGCTGCTGCTGATGATGATGATGATGGTGATATCTATGTGTGCTTTTAGCCGATAGGGTCTGCTTATACGCGTGCCCTACGAACGCACGTGTCTGAAACGTCAGCGCAGTCAGATGGAGCGACTCAAAGCAATTAATAATTGCTGCATTTATAACTCAATTGCAGCTAAAACATACCCTCGCTATTTCTTGTTGAGGAACACCACGTGTCTCCTTAAGCATACAGTGCTCAAGTCAGAGTCGAGTCAGAGTCGCATCGTAAAATAAATGTTACGTGTGATCACGGCCGAACCAGAGAAGCGCGCAGGCTTTCCGCGCGCCTCTCCAGTCCGGCCGTGGGGTACAAAAAAATAAAAATAAAATAAAAGTGCATATTGTGTCATTATTATAATCACGTAAATATTTTTACGGTCTGTTCGCAATATTTCTCGCGTGCTGCGTTATGCTTTTTTTTTGTATTTTTTAAACGTAATTTGCAATGTCTCTTCGTATCATTCAAACGAAATATCACACTCATTTCTCCTTTGTGACCACAGGGCAACCTTCAAATCCACCAATGGCATTGAGCCCTACCGTCGCACTTTAAATGATAACAGGTGAGCGTGTAACACGCCTTCGAAAGAAATTGAAGGTGCCTACATGTAAACAAGAGCGAGAAGTAGAAGAAAAACAAGACAAACTTATTTATAGCGCTGACCGACAGCCTCTTCAAGTACAACACCGTATCGTTTTACGCACAGAGCAAATCAAACGCGCACGTCCGGAATTCGCGCACACCCTCTCCGCGTCGGAAAATAACGGGCACCGTCGTCGCGACTGACTTAATTCGACTATTAGCGCTCCTCGCATTGGAAATCATCGGCGCCGGAATGCCGCGGCAACCCTATCTCTCTCTCCCAAGGAGCGCCGCCGCGTTACGCAACGGGAACGCTGACCTCTTGTTTATTTTGTATCTTTCCGTCCCGTCTGCTCCGGTGTATACAACCGCGCTTATTGCGCCCGGACGAGGTCACACTACGACGACGCAGACGCGAGAACGCGCCGTCGCGTCGCTCGTGTGTTTCGGTCCTTGGCAGCGGTTGCAGGTTCGCCATCCGAAGGCGCCGCGCGCGGTTATCGCGCCTCGCGGGGCTGCATCAATCAAGGCGACGCGCGGCGCGAACCGGCGCCAACCGGCGCCGACCTTCAGCCAGGCATGCGTGCGAGCGGCTGCATGCTTTGCAGGCATACCTCGCAGGCATCGCGGACTGCATCTCGCGGGTTCGCACCTGGTCAGTGAAACAACACACCCCGGAACACGTGGAGGGAGCGCGGTCGCCGCCACAACAGACAGTCGTATATACCGCTTTTTCTCGAACATAGCCTGAATCACCTGGTCATTTCGCGCCGTTGGGAGAACTGGAGAGAGAAATGCGTTCTTCTCCCGCGAACGACGCTTTCCTGCAGAATTAATGAAATTGAGTGGAGTACGATTGGTATATTGATTGATTGATTGATTGATTGATTGATTGATTGATTGATTGAGTGAGTGAGTGAGTGAGTGAGTGGTGAGTGAGTGAGTGAGTGAGTGAGTGAGTGAGTGAGTGAGTGAGTGAGTGGGAAAGGAGGAACGTTGTTTTCAGTAGAATATTCGCGTTGATACGATTCTGCATAATACCTTTTTCGACCTAATACGTATACTATTTATTCCCGACCACGTCACTTGGAAATAATGCATTTTCATGCGTTTAATGCAATGACGTTTTTGCCCCTGTATAATACGACCGAGAAAGTGGATCCTTGTCCGATATATCTAGAAATCGTACTTTCATTCACCGGTATACTATAGCTCAAACCGCATTCCAGCAAGCTACGATGTGCAAGTTCGATTTTGCGGTAAAAATAACGCTGCCAGGGGCGGCCGCTGCATCTGATGATGACGACGATGTGCCAGGCGAAGAATTTCAGAATAATACTTTTCAGAAGAATTTACTCCTAGAAGTTGAAGGGAAGAAAGTGCAGCGCAAATTGACCGGCTACTTAATGTTGCTCAATAATAGTGAGTTGCTGACGGAGTATGCATACTTCGAGAAACGTGTGTTGGGGGGCTAGTTGGTACGACATATTATTAGATGTGAAGCATCTTATGGCGAAGCTTAATCCGGTGGTGGTGTGCGGCGTGGCCTCCCTTACTGCGCATGCGCAAACCCTTTTAAAAAAAATAAAAATAAAAAAAAACCTCATCTCACCCACTCTCTCCTCTAGGCATCCCTCCCCGCGGCAACCACACCCTCACTGCGCATGCGCCTCCCCTCCTCTCTCCCCTCCTATGCTCCCCCCCTCTCTCCTCTAGGCATCCCGGCCCGAGCTCCCACTGCGCATGCGCGTCCCCCCCCTCTCTCTCCTCTCCTACGCTCCCCCCTCTCTCCTCTAGGCATCCCTGCCCACAGCGTCCACACCCCACTGCGCATGCGCGTCCCCCCCTCTCTCTCCTCTCCTACGCTCCCCCTCTCTCCTCTAGGCATCCCTGCCCACAGCGTCCACACTCCCCACTGCGCATGCGCGCCCCCCCTCTCTCTCCTCTCCTACGCGCCTCGCGACGCCGACGCAGGCAGCGTCTGCTAGTGAGTTTCTTGGTTGAAAAAAACCGACTGCTCGCGCTGCACAACCGTTCACTGGCCACCCCGTATATATGGCAATGGATGTTGACCTCCAAGGTGGTGCCGGTGGGAGATTTCTCCTGTGCGTTGTTGAACAATAAAAATTCGCAGCGTGCGCGTTAACTAAAAGCGCACTGCGGGTCTCTGTGTCCAGTCGGAATCTTCTGTCTCTCATTGCCCATTAGCAGCGATTGGCATGTTCCAGTAGGAAACACCGCTCCATCACTGCGTGCTTTGCGCGTCCTCAGTTTTCTCTCCTGCGCAACGCTGCGATAGCGCCAGCGTCAACGCCACCGCCAGTGTAAGCGTTAGCGCCCGCTGCTTCACATCTACACATGGTTCCCTTTAGCGGGAGATGGTGTAATTTTTTCAACCTTAAACTGCACCTGGGATGGGACACCAGAGTAGAAGCAGACAGATGTTAGTCTGCTTTCGTCCTGTCTGCTTCCACTCTGGTGTCTTGACCCAGGCGCAGTTTAAGTTTGAATAGTATGCATATTTTCCTGCTTTTTCTTTTTTAAACCTCTTTGGATCATACGATTTTTTCATGTGTTTTATTTTCCGGTTCCCATGACAAACGTATCAACGAGATTTCACTGTATATGGTGGAGGGGTCTAGATTAATTCTGACCGCAGTTTCCCCTGACATATTTGAACGAGCACTTCTGCATTAAAGGGGCCATGACACCCAATTTTCGATAATAATCTGTGTTATGTGGGTTAGTCCTGGTGCATTCATAAAATAAGCTGGCGAAATTTTAGCACATTTGGTTGAGCCCTTAATTTATGATTGAATGTTTGTCTAGACACGCGAGCGGCCTGAGAGTCGGGCAACACTGGCGCACTCACGAGCCGTGACGTAACAAGCAGCGAACTGTGCGAGCGTCCGCATTACGGCGAACGATATTTTTCCGTGGTCAGCTGCTCATGAAATCGAGCTATTTTAACTTTCTTGATCTTGGCACTGAAACTGAACGATTTGCAGCAGCTGAAACTTTGGTAGAAGACGACGGCTCCGCTCCTTGTTGCACGTGACGTCACAGGTGCCAAGTCAAAATGGCGGTCGCCGGGGGTGGGCGGGGTCACTAGGCACTGTAGCGGGTTTTACAGCCTGCGACTTACAGGGCCTGTTTTGCACTCAAAATACTCCTTTACGGCCCACTGTTCATATCTGTATATGCATAATACATCCCCTACTTCTAGTTTTCGCTGAAAAGCACGAATTGTTGTGTGACCGTGTCATGGCCCCTTTAAGGCCACATCGGTGGACGCCCGCCGCTGCCGATAATCTAAGTCATAAGGTCCTCGCTCTTAACAAGCAGAGTTCTATGGACATTGAGTCGCCGCTGTCTCTTTATATGTATTTTGGACCATCAGTGATACATGTCACGCTGTCGCTGTGTGTACTCGCTGAGCATCAACAATCGCCGCATATAGACAGCGAATAACAAGTGACCGTATCACTTTCTCTCTGCAGTCACTGAGCCTCCGCTGTCGCTGCGCATATATGTATACTGAACTATCAGTAAGTGTATCGCTATCCTGTATACAGTCACTGATCGCCACCGCTATCACTCTATGTGTATACCACACGCGCTAACTAAAATGCCTGCCACGTCTTCGAGATCTGCATGGTTGTGATACCTTGACGAAGTATTTGTGAGAAAGTATACGCCGTCACCGTCAGACTCGTTGAATTAGAAACACTATTTGACAGAAGATAGGCGGTCGCATCAGAAGCAGCAGCTAAACTGACGAGCCAGAACTCCTTTTCTCAGATGATCGCAGTGTACTGAGAGCAGACTTCAAGCCGCGTGTATGGCCGCATAGGCGTGCGCACGAGGGTGGTAGAGGGGGCGGCCGCCCCCCCTAGTCACCTAAGAAGGGGAGGGGGGGGGGGGCGCAAAGTCTGCCCCATACATTGACTTAATAGGGGGAAGGGGGGGCGCTACGACGAGCCTTCGCCACCCCCCCTCCCCCCCTGAAGGGGGAACCCTGCGCAAGCCTATGTGTATGGGCAAACAGCGCATTATTTACTCGATCATATACCATTGAATCGTGCGTTCGACCGTGATTCCGAAAAAGCGGCCTCCTACTTTCTGATTGGCTGCTTCTGGCTCGGATTTGAGAGGATAAAGTGTTACTCAGTTTGAATGCAAGTACTACATTCCTTTCAAGCATAGTCATGGGTTATATTCAGGCCGCGGCGGCTGCATTTCGATGGATGCGAAATGCTAGAGGCCCGTCTACTGTGCGACTTAAGTGCACGTTAAAAAGCACCAGATGGTCTAAGTTTCCGGAGCCCTTCACTATATATACGGCGTACGTCATCATCATATCGTGGTTTTGGCGCGCAAAACCCTAAAACAGACCATTATTATTACTGTAACCTACCGTTTGTAATTATATGTGTCGCTAGAATACAGACAAATACGGTAATCCAAGCTGGCTTGAACTACTTTGTTAGGGAGAAAGGAGGAGAGAACAACGAAGCGAGGGCGAAAGGGGCTTTGTTTTGGCTGCACCTTGAGACGCACGCGCCAGCATTCCGAGAAACGAACTGACGTCCATCGCTTGTCGTCGCTTGTCCCGTCCCTCCTATTGTCTCGACTTAACACGTGCCGCGTCTTTACTGTTTTACTGCAGCGCGCTGATAGCGGGAAGGCACACAGCGTGGAAGGGGCTCGTCACGAGCGAAAAGTGACGCTTACGTAAAGGTCTAGGCAATCGCCTCGTCGTCCAAAGGTCGTGGCGTTAAAGAAGTAACCGAGGTCGTTCGAGCAAGAAACTCGCGGGTTTCTGAACAGCCGCTCGAGGGCGGACTCCCATCGTTCATCCTCCCGTTAGTCCTTTCTCTGACGTAGTCAATGACGACAGAGGCCACAGCCATCGTCAAGTCGTCGTCGTTCATCGCGTCGTCATTAGCGACTTCATCACAATACCCTCCGCCATGTAGGATGATGAAGAAGAGGAAAAAGAAGACGTGCACTCAGCAGCGCCCTGAGTAGCTCCACTGCAATGCACGCCTCTTCGCACGAACGCTAACGTTAGTGTGACGTCATCGATGAAATTTATGCATATCTATCTATCTATCTATCTATCTATCTATCTATCTATCTATCTATCTATCTATCTATCTATCTATCTATCTATCTATCTATCTATCTATCTATCTATCTATCTATCTATCTATCTATCTATCTATCTATCTATCTATCTATCTATCTATCTATCTATCTATCTATCTATCTATCTATCTATCTATCTATCTATCTATCTATCTATCTATCTATCTATCTATCTATCTATCTATCTATCTATCTATCTATCTATCTATCTATCTATCTATCTATCTATCTATCTATCTATCTATCTATCTATCTATCTATCTATCTATCTATCTATCTATCTATCTATCTATCTATCTATCTATCTATCTATCTATCTATCTATCTATCTATCTATCTATCTATCTATCTATCTATCTATCTATCTATCTATCTATCTATTTTAATCTCGGTACTACTATAGAGAGAAGTGTCGCAAGGAGGTTCAGCTAACCTGAAATAATAATTAATCTAGAACAGGGGTCTCAAACACGCGGCCCGTGCATAACTGTTATAGTCGGATTTTTAAAAGCGGGTTCTTTAAGCTTTTCGTGGCGCAAGGGTAGTGCCAACAGGAATTATCATTATCATGAACCGTTATGCGCTCGCTTCGTCCTCTTCAACTTCTGCTTCGCTCCTACAACACGTGCACCGATTTGTCCGGCGTAGAATGCAAAAACTATGATTCGGGAGTCTGTTGTCACTACAAATCACGTAACGTCACGCAGCATCTATTCAGGTGACTAAAAATCCCATAACACTTAATCACGTGACTAAAATCACGCAACATTGCGTAAAATATAGCTACTCACGTGACATGTTCCCGCCATAAATTACGTAACAGGTGGTCACGTGACTAAAATCACAACATCACGTGCCAGGTAGTCACGTGACATGTCTAGCCAAGTCTAGCCATACTTTGTACCACTAGAAAAAACTTAGCATCGCCTAGCAAAAGCTTGGCATGGCTAGCAAAACTTAGCTAGGTCGACCACTAGCTCCGCTGATGGTTTCAGCCTTGCGCCACTAGTTGAAGCTGCGCAGTTTTTTATTAATATGTTGATGACCTACACAGGCATTGTCTAAAGCATTCTTTTTGTGAGGGGACCCCTGCGGTCAACATGTGTAGATACATAACCGTGAAACAAAACTCTGTATTTCAGAATCGGCGTCCGGATTTGTCATTTTGGAGGTAGATACGTATGTTGTTGGAATCCTGGCGCCAAATTCCTTTCAGAAGGGACCCATATATGAGGTACGGAAAAGTTCTTTCAAAAGGCAACGTTAGCTGACATTTTGCCCAATGTATTCCTCCCGCCCCACGCTCTTACCTTCGTCACTGTGTCCTGGCCCTTTCGGGAGTAAATTTTCGTGACTGCGGCCCGTCAGCTGACGTGGGTTTGAGATCCCTGGTCTAAGAAGAAGAAATCAAGAAGTGCAAAAAAAAAAAATAGCGTAGCTTTCACTGGAGGCGCAATGCTAAAGAGACAGCAGGGCTGATGGGCACCTGGGTAGTCCTGGATGATGCTGTTTCGTTAAGTTTTGGGTAATTTTTTCTTTCTCTCTTCCTTTCTTTCTTTCTTTCTTTCTTTCTTTCTTTCTTTCTTTCTTTCTTTCTTTCTTTCTTTCTTTCTTTCTTTCTTTCTTTCTTTCTTTCTTTCTTTCTTTCTTTCTTTCTTTCTTTCTTTCTTTCTTTCTTTCTTTCTTTCTTTCTCTTTCTTTCTTTCTTTCTTTCTTTCTTTCTTTCTTTCTTTCTTTCTTTCTTTCTTTCTTTCTTTCTTTCTTTCTTTCTTTCTTTCTTTCTTTCTCTTTCTCTCTCCCGCTATCTAGTTCTTTCTCCCTCTTTCTCAATTTCTTTCTCCTGCATTTCGTTCTCTCTATTTCTCTCTTTCTTTCTGCGCTATGCTTTACTCTCCCCTCCTCCTTTCCCTCCTCACCCTCGCTTCCCTACATGCAACCAACCACCATCACGTCTTTGCCGTGGGTCGTGCGTCCCTTGTAGTTTGTAGTACGTAGTAGCCACCTGCGTAACCAGCAGTAACCATGCGGCACACCACATGGAATGTACCCACTATGCGTCATAACGATGACGCTGATGACGATGACGATCGCGATGCCACCCTCACTTCGCCTCCTTGCTATACTGTACTATACAAGGCTATGCTATGCTCTGCTGGTGTGCCTGGACAGCCGAGTGGTTAAGACACTCGCCTTCGGATCGCGAGTACGCGGGATCGAATCTCTCCTCTCGAAGAAATTTTTCCCCTAGAATTTCTCTCTTTTAAATTTTCGTATGTTGATATGAAAATTTTGTACGAGTCGTGATACGAGTCACGAAAATTTACGTAGAGAGAAAGAGCAAGATATAGAAAGGGAGAGAGAGAAATTCTAGGGGAAAAAATTTGTCTCTCTCCCTTTCCATATCTTGCGCTTTCTCTCTGTACTCGTTGTCTCGCCCATCAGAATTATTGCACATCCCGCACCGAAGAAATCGGCGCACGCGTTCTGGGAGCGATACACACAGCTTCCCGCAGCGGGAAGCTGTGAGTATCGAGCTGCCCGTCGATCTTTGCGTGACGTTCCAATTTCTTGCTATCGCATTCATCGCTTCGCCCTTGCGGCGAAACTGTGACTTTCTGCACTTTACGCGGTTTTGGACTGCCTCGAGGATTGGCCCGCCATTGAGCAAGCGACTTTATCATGGGATTGCGTCATGCACCTAATGGATATTGCTGATTTAATGATGACGTAACGTGGAGACCACATCGCATGCTGACTTTTTACGTCTCACTTCAGTGTGCCTACACCTATCAATTTTCGCGTTTCGTTTGGCATGGTTGCGTTCTCCCTTTCACTACAATTCGTGCCGGAAATGAAAGATGAGACCGGAGCAATGTGTCGTTGGAGCCAAATATTCAATCCAACACAACGCCTGTGCAGTGTGTAAAAGTATCAGTCGTTTCTCTGGTTTTGCGACCTCATTTTACCATTCTATTTGTAAAAAATATTTGAGGAGAATCAAATTGTTACTTCGGGGAAATAGACCTTCACATTACTTGTAGGTCCTTTAATCACTAACAAATGAGAACTGAAAAATCAGGAAGTGAGATTCCGAATCATGCGCGCGAATTTAAGAGCACGGTAACTAATCGAGCTATCAGTTCGCCTTCTTTTTTACCTGCCCACCGCACATTAGACACGAACAAACTGATTAATTTAATTGAGTGGGATTGATTGAAAAAGAAAGAAAGGAAGAAAGAAGTAAAGAAAGAAGGAAAGAAATGTATAAAGGAAAAAAGAAAGAAAGAAAAAAAGATAGAAAGAAAAAAGATAGAAAGAAAGAAAAAGATAGAAAGAGAGAAAGAAAGAAAAAGGAAAGAAAGATAGATAGAAAGAAAGAAAAAAATTATAGAAAGAAATAAAGAAGGAAAGAAAGTAAGAAGGAAAAAGAAAGAAAGTAAGAAAGAAAAATTACACCATCTCCCGCTAAAGGGAACCATGTGTAGATGTGAAGCAGCAGCAGCGGGCGCTAACGCTTACACTGGCGGCGGCGTTGACGCTGGCGCTCATCTCAGCGTTGCGCAGGAGAGAAAACTGGGGAGGCGCAAAGCACGCAGTGATGGAGCGGTGTTTCCTACTGGAACATGCCAATCGCTGCTAATGGGCAATGAGAGACAGAAGACTCCGACTGGACACAGAGACCCGCAGTCCGCTTTTAGTTAACGCGCACGCTGCGAATTTGTATTGTTCAACAACGCACAGGAGAAATCTCCCAGCGGCACCACCTTGCAGGTCAAGATCCATTGCCATATATACGGGGTGGCCAGTGAACGGCTGTGCAGCGCGAGCAGTCGGTTTTTTCAACCAAGAAACTCGCTAGCAGACGCTGCCTGCGTCGGCGTCACGAGGCGAAAGAGGGAGGGAGCGTAGGAAAGGAGAGAGAGGGGGGGACGCGCATGCGCAGTGGCAGTGTGGACGCCGCTGACAGGGATGCCTAGAGGAGAGAGGGGGGGGCGTAGGAGAGGAGAGAGAGGGGGGGGACGCGCATGAGCAGTGGGAGTGTGGACGCCGCTGGCAGGGATGCCTAGAGGAGATAGGGGGGGGAGCGTAGGAGGGGAGAGAGGAGGGGAGGCACATGCGCAGTGAGGGTGTGGTTGCCGCGGGGAGGGATGCCTAGATGAGAGAGGGGAGAGGAGGTTTTTCAGATGCGAAGCATCTTATGCTCGGGGCTATGTCCATCCGGCGTCCTTCCCGCGCCCCACAGCGCATGCGCGTCCCCCTCCCCCTTTCTGTCCTCTAGGAATCCTCTACTCTACGAAGCGGCCCCCCGCGTCCCGCACCCCCCCACAGCGCATGCGCGTCCCCTCCCCTATCCTCTCCTACGCTCACCCCCTTTCTCTCCTCTAGGAATCATCTACTCTACGGAGCGGCGCCCGCGTCCCACAGCGCATGCGCGTCCTCTCCCCCTCTCTGCTCTAGGAATCCTCTACTCTACGGAGCGTCCCCCGCGTCCCACACCCCCCACAGCGCATGCACGTCCCCTCCCCCCTCTCTCTCCTCTCCTACGGTCCCCCCCCGTCCTTTCCTCTAGGAATCCTGTACGGAGCGGCGCGCACGACAGGTGGTGTGACAGCTGCATACTCCGCTGGGGTGCCATGTGTGGATGCGAAGCAGCGGGGAGATAATTAGCTTGAGCGGGAGGAACGTCGCCGCTCTCATTTCCCGGGCGCTCATCGCGGCGCTGCACAGGAGAGAGAATGAGGCGCGCGCGCTCCGTCATTTTCATACCGCGGAACTACCGTGGCGCCCCCCAGCGGAGTATGCAGCTGTCACATCACATGTCGTGCGCGCCGCTCCGTAGAGGATTCCAAGAGGAGAGGACGGGGAGACCGTGGAGAGGAGAGAGATGGAGAGGGGACGTGCATGCGCTGTGGGGGGTGTGGGACGCGGGAGCCGCTCCGTAGAGTAGAGGATTCCTAGAGAAGAGAGGGGGGAGGGGACGCGCATGCGCTGTGGGACGCCGCTCCGTAGAGTAGATGATTCCTAGAGGAGAGAAAGGGGGTGAGCGTAGGAGTGGATAGGGGAGGGGACGCGGGGGGCCGCTCCGTAGAGTAGAGGAGAGAAAGGGGGTGAGCGTAGGAGAGAGAGGGAGAGGGGACGCGCATGCACTGTGGTGGTGTGAAAAAGATAGAAAGAGAGAAAGAAAGAAAACGGAAAGAAAGATAGATAGAAAAAAAGAAGGAAAGAAAGATTGAAAAAGAAAGAAAGAAACAAAGGTAAAGAAAGAAGTGAAGAAAAAAGAAAGAAGAAAAGAAAGAATAACGAAGTGAAAAAAAGAAAGAAAGAGAGAAAGAAAGAAGGAAGAAAAGGAATAAAGAAAGAAGTAAACAAAGAGAAAAAAGAAAGAAAGAAGGAAAGGAAGAAATAAATAAAGAAAGGAATAAATAAATAAATAAAGAATAAATAAAGAAAGAAAGAAAGAAAGGAAAAAAAAGTAAAGAAAGAAGGAAAGAGAGATATAAAGGAAAAAGAAAGAAAGAAAAAAAGATAGAAAGAGAGGAAGAAAGAAAAAAGGAAAGAAAGATAGACAGAAAGAAAGAAAGAAGGAAAGAAAGTAAGAAAGAAAAAGAAAGAAAAAGAAAGAAAGAAAGATAGATAGATAGATAAAAAAATGAAAGAAAGAAGGAAAGAAAGATTGAAAAAGAAACAAAGGTAAAGAACGAAGTGAAGAAAGAAAGAGAAAGAAGGAAAGAAAAAGAAAGAAGGAAGGGAAGAAATAAATAAAGAAAGGAATAAATAAATAAATAAATAAATAAACTAGGTTTGCTTGCCCAAATTTTTCCCGTAGGAAAGGTACTCCCGAATTGTCATTTTTGCGTCTTTTTAGGCGTTACCGAGTCTGTAGTTATGGTAAGAGCAGCTTGTGTTTTTGTACTGTTGAGTACTACTTTACAAATACAACTAAACGTATGTTCATTTTCTCGCCATGTTGTTCCACTTAAACATGGGACGCGCGTTAGACGATATACACGGATGGTAGCATCTTGGAAAGTTAGTAGTGTAGAAAATTAAGCGCTCGAAAATGTTCTCCTAGCCCTTCGCAGATTGCGTCCGAAAAGTGAGCTTGCTGTGAAGATGTTTATCTTAAAGTAGGAACTTCAAATTAGAACTCTGTGGCTGATATTTGATCCGGAATATTTCCCAATACCTAGCACAGGAAGTGAAAACATGTCCATACAAAACGCCAAGCACTGTTAATCGTGCAATGATCAAACAAAACTCCACTTCGAGAGAAACTGAGAAGTGTACACCTTGGTTTCAAGGCGTGGGAAGTATATTTGGGGAAAGACAAAGGAAGAATGAAATCTGTTGGTTGATTGGTTGGTTGGTAAAACTTTATTGATAATCCTAAGAGACGTGACTAGTGCCACGGCCGCTAGACACATTACGGCCGTGGCACATTACACAAAACTGTGCTACTGTGTTTCCTCCATGAAGTCCAGGAGGGACCTATGCCCGTATGCCGTCGGACCGTATATCCATCGCTGCAAATTAGGTGGCCTGGTGTGCTGAACTCGCGCCCGCCGCAGGTGGCGTCGGCGAGCCGCTTGTCGCCCAGGGCACGTCCTTAAAAGGAGGTTCAGGTCTGCTTCCCGCGCCGGAACAGGACAAAATGGGCAGCTCGAAGTTATTTCAGTGTACCCCCCACTTTGCGCGGATTGAAAGCGTCAGAGCCGCACTCGCGCAAACTCTTCGGAGTGATATCCCCTTTTGACGAGCAAGTCCACTCGGGAGGTCATGACCACGCGGAGGTATGGGAGCTCACGTGGTGCACCGAAGATTTTCTTTGTGAATGTCCACAGTGTCAGAAGATGGCAGCAGGAGCATAGGTAAGGGGTACCTGACCGTTACAGGATGGCGAGTGGCATCTGCCGTGGCATGAGCCGGAACACTATAGATCGGCGAATCCGACAAACTCGAACTGAGCATGGATAAGCTGAAGCACAACGTTGAAACTGCACTGCCACACCCACAGAAAGGTCAGAGGTCTTGTACATCCGAACCTGATCGTCTTGCGTTGACCGATGCGCAAACGCTTGCATTTGCGCATCGGTCCAGTCGCGCCTGTTCCATTAGCCAGACAACGCGCATTGCTCCCGTGTTGAAGACAGTTCGATTTTTCATGGATTGGTTTAGTTTTGTCTTGCAGAGCACACATTTAACTGACGTCGACGGTGTCGAAAGAAAGCGAATGCGGCTGGCATTTCAATGCGTTATTCAAACCACAATTCCAAAACTCGGAGTAATAAATATACTGTTTTCTTATCGATGTTGCAACGTGCAGAGAGGAAAACTACTTTCTGGGAGACAAATGGACAAATGGGAGCGTGTCTCCCCACCAACGGGAAACCACGATGAAAAAGTCCTTGTCCCGCGGCGAGGGAGAAAAGCGCGTTTCCTTGCTCTTTCGGCGTGCGGCAAATCGAAAATGTCACCGATCCATTTAACCGCGAGACATAACCGTACGGCCCAGAGGACATTATGCAGAATCGCAGAGGCCCATTCGAGCCAAACTTGCACTCGCGAATATTGATCGGCACATTTCCACACGCTTGAGTGATGGGCTGCTGGCCGGCTCTCTCAGTTGCCCGTTGCAGAGAGGCATGCTTGACAGTTCGCCTAGATGGACTGCCCGTGGTGAAAAGAAACTTTTCGCTCTTGAAGGAACTCTTCGAGTCGAACTCTGGATTCATTCTCAGACGTACTGTAGCAGGTTCTCTCTGAGAGTTGACGGGGGAGCGTAGGGCTTTTACAAACCGTGTTCGTACCCCCCCCCCCCTTTTTTTCCCCCCAGCTGCTCCCTATTTCCCCAGGCACTCCCCAGAGGGCGCTATGGGGAAGAACGAGCGCCATCTATGCCGGTGTCTCTCAAGTGAGCAGTGCCAGCACTGCTCGCCGGTGCCTGCGATCGAAGATGTGAGCCCCTCCCCGGCAATTTATCCTTTTGTCCCGTTCCGCTGAAGGAAGGCCGCTGCCGGTGACATAGACCGCCTCCTTTTCTACCCGGAAGTTCAATCAACCGAGACGGTGGTCGCTCTTCGTCGGTTGTAGCAACATTGCTGCACACACTCACTTGAGGCCTTTCGCATTATCGTTGTATGAGTTGTAATGAAGTCAAAAGAAAACTTATTAGGAATCTTACTTACTTGGGAAGCCTTACTCTGAATGCCTTCCATGGAAATCGCTTTTTAGTTTATTCCGCGCGTATGGTTGACTAAGGCGGCTACTGTACGTGCCTCCCGGCATGACGGTTACACCGAATACTTACGCAGCCGTTACATATAGGGCACTGATCGAACGAAGACGTCGATAGCCTGCCACCACGGTGCCCACTCTCTTAAATATGTGCAAGTTCAGGATGTAAAGATACTTGATTGACAGCGACTAGCTCAGGCTTGACATGATTTTTATTAGATTTGTCTTATACCAGCGAAACAGTTTAGAGACTTTATTAAAGGTAACTTTCTTTTTTTTTTGTCAATCAATAAGAATACGCCGATGTAGTTCGTGGGATTAAATGTTCGTTGTGCTTTGTGTTTCAGTAATATTTCGAAGCAGCTAAGAACACGTCTGACGCAAGCACGCTTTCTAGACCTTTTAGCAGCGCTATAAATTCAAATGCTCTTTCATGCCAGCATAAATGCCTTGCATATAGCATCGCATGGGAACGGATTGTAAAGGAAGTCCAGAGCCGGTCATTACGTCGTCTTAATCCGCATTGTCCTCGGCTCGCACCTAGAGAGCCCGGCTCGTTTCAGTCCTATGTCTCGCCCCGACGACTTCCAGTACTGTGTATTTTAGTACGGAAGAGTGATAAGCTGTCTTCGGTGGTTGACGGGACGTGCATGTTGACGCATGAAAAGAGGGCACTGCAATAAGAAAAAAAATATTCGGAAGCCCTTGCCCTGTAGGGAAAAAAAAAAGGGGGGGGGGGGGGGAGGCAAGCGAAGCTTGGCGTTCGCATGCCTGCAGATGTACTACTTTTTCTTTCTTTCTTTCTTTCTTTCTTTCTTTCTTTCTTTCTTTCTTTCTTTCTTTCTTTCTTTCTTTCTTTCTTTCTTTCTTTCTTTCTTTCTTTCTTTCTTTCTTTCTTTCTTTCTTTCTTTCTTCATATTTGTGTCTTTTTATATTGCCCTCTGTCCTTTTCCTCACCCTTACATCACTACTCCTCACCCTCACTTATCTTTCCCACCCCTTACTATGCTATACTGTACGCACATGGTTGTGCTATGGCATATCCCCTGACCTCCTCCTCTCTGCCACACCTTGCTATGATACATGGTACATGGTTGTGCTATGGTATAGCGCCTCTCCTCCTACTTTTCTTCCACCTTTCCCTCATCACTTTAACATAAGTCCTCTCTCTCACTTCCCTTTCACATTCTTTTCCCAAACTATACTACACAAGGCTATGCCATGCTTTACCCTCTTCTCTCCTCCTTTCCTTCCTACTCACCCTGTCATCATTCCTTCTCACCCCCCACTTCCCATTCCCACCTCCATCCTTGCTATACTACAATATGCATGGCTACGCTATGTTAGAAGCTGCTTGGCACGTACTAAACTATACTATACAAAGCTATGCCATGCTTTACACTATCCCCTCCTCATTTCCCTCCTCCTCACCCTCACTTCCCTTTCCCATCCCCTTGCTATACTATACTATGTATTGCTATGCTTTGCAAGAAGTACTCGGCGCATACCCCCCCTTATGTGGCACATACCCGCCGAGTTTTCGGTGGATGGATAGATGGTGAAACTTTATAGTCCTGAGAGACGCGACTAGCGCGTTGAGTTTTCGGTGGTCGCCCACGAAATTTTGCAAGCTTAAACAGTTCAGCTGTTAAAAACGGAAAGCGATTTAGAGCCCTCTTCCATGAGAGTGCTCTTTATGAGAGAGTACTCTACCACGAAAGAGTGGTTGACTACTCAGAGGACTCGGTACTCTACTATAGGAGAGCGACGAGTGGTCCCGAACCTCTATATAAACAGGAAGCCTTGTTTGAAACAAAAATGGGGATGCTTTAGAGTACTAAGTACACTACCATGGCAGAGCAATAAGCTGTCCCTAAAGCGAGAAGGAAAAGATGCAAACGCTCGCTGTCCCCTGAAGGACTTGGGGAAGGAACAAAGGGAAGTTTTATTGTGCATGTAACTTGTACATAAACAAACAAACAAAACAAATGGAAACAGTATACACATTTCACAATCTGAAAAATAACTTGCAGTTGTGATGCACACGCAACGGTTATTCATTGTCCATCAAATACTTGCCTCACGAGGTCCACCTTATCCGTACAAGTTTGTATGCATTAGGTAAGCTTCCATTAAAGTTTATTATTCTTTTAATCGTTATGAACAAGCATGGAACAATCATCATAACTGCCGCAGAACAACATTGTTTACTTGTAGCTACCGTGACATTACAGTACCCCTAGTGGCTATTCGGATGAGGCTATCCGACCTGTTCGCTCTGGTGTCCGTCCGAGTCCACTGCTGCTGTCAAGACTGCTGCTGTTAGGGTCAGAGGCAAGGGAGCAATCTCTTCGAGCATCCCTTTGGATGCCTCTTGCCACTCACACCCACTTCCCCAACCCTCCACGTTGGTCTAGTGGTTATGGTGCTCGACTGCTGACCCGAAGGTCGCAGGATCGAATCCCGCCCACGGCTGCCGTATTTCGATGGAGGCTAAATACTGGAGGGCCGTGTACTTAGATTTAGGTGTACGTTACAGAACACCAGTTAGTTGATATTTCCGGAGCCCCCAATACGGCATCCCTCATAATCATATCGTGGTTTTGGAACGTAAAACCTCAACTATTATTATTATTATTATTATTATTATTATTATTATTATTATTATTATTATTATTATTATTATTATTATTATTATTATTATCTCCCCCCCTCCCCATATTAGTGGGAACACCGAATGGTACACCATTGTGTCCTGGCTTACCACGTTTCCTCTCCTACTCTGGTGGGATCTGGTATGCACGTATGTTGGCTCGTGTTGCCTGAATGACAGCTGATATCGGATAGTATTGGCTATTGATGCCGGCTAATGCTGGTTAAATAATGTCGCGAGGGAAATCGGATAATGCAGCTCGCTGTCCACGCCTCAACCGAAACCAGTTCAAGAAAGGTCTGGCTAAATTTTAGCAAAATGTTGCTTTAATGATGATAACTGCTGGCTAACGTAAGCCATCCGCTGATATTGCAGCGACGTCTTCATCCAATGCCAATCCAATGACGCTCTCGCACATACATAGACAACAACCTGAGTTAGTTCGGCCTATTTATTTATTACATGCACCTACAGCGCCCGAGTTGGGCACTATCGTAGGAGATTATTTACACACATAAAACGGCAATAAAATGTCACAAATCAGCAGTATCAAAACCATAGATCTAGCATATGCAGATATCGCGGTAAAAGAGACAACACCATAATAACATTAATAAAAAAAAAAGCTTGGATATAGTTTGGATTCGCGACTGCAGCCCCATCGACTGACCGGGGTCTTCGCCCTGCTGCCGAAGAAACATTTTTGAGCCCGCTGTGGCTAAGGCTTATAGCGTTCACGAGTGCCTTTTCATACCACATTGTAAAGGCCCGGCATGTGACAAGTGTTGCTGCGAGAAGGCAATCACGAATCTTCTTTGTGGTGGCACTCGCTACAGCTTGGTTTCAAAAGAGCTTTTGACACCCTAAACAAGACGACAATAACGCCGCTTAACGGGGAAAAAAAAAGGATAAGAAGAAGCAACCTAACAGGAACACTGCCACCACAGAAGTTTTCGAGGTACGTTTCTACCCTTAATATGCACCCTAATTGACAACATTAGACTAGTACTATGATTTATCGTGATTTTCCTTAGCACCGCTAACACTCCTTCATTACATATTGAAAATTTTGCCTTGCTTTAGATTTATCGGTCAAGTTATACTTTAGTGAAAGGCACTTTGTCAAGTCTTGCAGCTGTACAAAACCCTTTTCTTTCTTGTCATATTCCACCGCATCATTCCACCCCCTGCTCCAGACTACTCATATGCACATCACTTTCTACGCCCATCAGTTCAGCACAATGGTTCTTTGTTTTGTGTGCGTGTCGCCGGTGTATACAGAATTTGTGTCCTTCCGTGAGCTCTGCGTGTTGTTACAACTTTCACCAAGCAGCTGTGATATCATGCCAGGCCATCTAATTGGCTAACATCTCTGGCTTTTCATTACAAGTCAGCGCATCTCTCTCGCTCTCTCTCTCACTCGCTAAAAAATCCATGTTTTTAATATTAATTAACTTCAGGACCATTACAATATTACCGGAAGACAGTCTACCGCACATCATTGCACTGGTTCATTTCACACGCGAAAATAGATGACAGCAGAGACGGCTCAATCAAAGCAGGTTAATACGCACAATGCAGTGACGAATAAGTGCGCCAGGCTAAGCCGGTTAGTAGGCTGTCGCGCAGTTTTCTTCCAACATGCGGTGAGAAACCTGACGGGACCCGCGGAGAAAACCGCGCGCACCGTAGACGTTGAAACACTAGCAATACCCGCCTGCCGTGTACGCTGATAGCGAATCAAACAGCCGGTTCTTTCACTCACCTCCGGGTCGGGCCGCTTGTACGGATGGAATAGACAGGGCCGTTCGTTTTCATTCAGCTGAAGGCTGGAGTGCGGGCACCATGCCTTTGGCTCGGGGCTTGCCGACTTCGCTGCGCGCGCGTTGTGCGGACGTAAGGGGGGGCGGGTTGGCGAATCGACGTTCTGCCTTTACTTCCTGGGGTCCCTGCCCCTGCTTCGCTGTGCCATGCGTTGGGCCACTGGTCTGTCTCTCTCTGTTTTCTTTCTTTTCTCTCGTCTCTCCCAGTGTGTGTCCTAAAAATATATCTTCTCCACGCTGCCGCCTCCTCTTCCGCGCTGCACCATCCGAGTGCTGGGTACTTGATGGGGACAAAATGTACCTAGGATGCGAGAACGTTCGACGTTTTTCTAGGGAACACGCCGGGTCCAGCGCCGCGGTTCTTGGTCGTTTTCTTCTTGCTCCCCGAGAACATTGCAGACGGGAAGCGATGTGTTTGGCGCACGTGTTCTCTGTTTACCGCTGGATTTGTCGAGGTAGAGAGTAGAAACTTGTTATGTTGTAGCGATTCTTCTTTATGCTTGCGTAAAATTACCTCACGGATACCGTGTGAGGCATCGAGTAGGGAGGAAGGTGAAAAACAGATGGGCACGAAAGCCATGGCATACAGTTACCGCATATGTCCTATGCGTAGAATTGCCTGATTTCTCAAAGATTGAAGGAGTGGACGAAACCTTTATTTGTAGAAGGGTAGTATATTTTGTCTAGGTATGGAATTGGTATTTTTTAAGAGGGGGGGGGAGGGGACGTAAGCGGTTGCATTACAGTTCCTTAGGTGCAGTGTTCAGATGTAAAACGAAGTGCTGCTTTAAGAAAAAAAATAAATACGCAGCTGAACCGCACTGTGAGAACTGATGTTATGCAAAGTAATTCAAGTGATGTCATGCATAAATGAACAAGAGCGTCACTCGAGCACGCGCAAATGGCTACTAGTTACATGTTGAGCGCTTGAAAAACTACAAGGCCTTGTAGTTGGCAAAGATGACTACATGCTCTGCATGTTGAGCGCTTGAAAAACTACAAGGCCTTGTAGTTGGCAAAGATGACTACATGCTCTGTGGCTTCATTTGAATTCAAAGTCAAATGTATTGAATTTGCCTGCGTGCTTCACCTGTTAACCATTTCTGTTTTTATTTTCTTCCCATTTGGTCTTGCACAGTTTGTCGTAACAAACCTCTGGAAACATGGTTTACCTATCTCTCTCTCTCTCTTACGTAGGACAAACAAGAAATAATTTACACCAAAAAGCGCGCTATTCCACCCAGAAAGCACAAGGTACACAGTTCTCTGAGCTTCCTATTTGATGCCGCTCGAATATTGCGACTCAAGTGTATGTGCTAAGTTTCAGGCATATGCGACAGCACAATTTGTATATTTACCGTTGGAGGCCCGCTAGTCATATTCTGTTGGTACCAAGGTGCAGGCTGTAGCAGCGTGTTTCTATGTATGAAATGAGTTATTTCACGTGTTCTTAGAGGACCATCAAGCGCAGCTACCGACAGTATCGCGTCAGCGGCTGTAATTAGAGACAGCACAAGCTTTAGTGGCATGCTGAGGATTTTAGGCCGGCCGATTCCCTTACATACTGCATCATGTGGTGGGCGATTCTTATAAATACACTGGGTTCATATGCGCATATGAATAGCATATGGAGTTACGAACACCCATACACATACGCAAGACAGAAAGTAACAAAGTCACAACGTTTTGTTGAGACCTGTGGTCCTCAGGAAAGCTCGTCTGTGGCACGTAGCGCGCATGTGCTATACTTATCTCACTTTCAGCTGGTTTAGATAGATTCGACAATAATCGCTTATTAGAGGAAAACGATCTCGCACACTGGCCGAGACCGTCCAAGGCGCAGGAGGCATTGGCGTTGTTGTGGTTTCTGTGTACAGACAGACTTCGAGAGAGTCTTTGAGGAATGCCGTCGTCTACAATACCATGCAGCCATCTCTGCCATGTACACCTTTTAAATGCGAAGCATTTCTTAGCGAACTTCGGCGACTTTGAGCGTATCTATCTATCCATCTAGCCGCCTACGACTTTGTGCTCTCCTGGCCGTATCGTTAATGCGATTTATACCAAATTTGGTATGACATAACATGACTGTATGACAAACATAAATGGCTGGTTATATCATGAAAATCATGACTAACTTGTCATGAAAAGTATGATTTCCATGCCACGCTCATGGAGCGCTCGCGGCCGTTTCGTTTGCTTGATATACACCAAATTTGGGATTGAGTGACATGACTGTATGACGAACATAATAACAAGTGGTAATATGAAAATCATGACTTCATGAGCGACATGACTTGCACTCCACGCTCATAGCGCGCTCGCGGCTGTTTCGTTAGCTTGATATCCACCAAATTTGGTATTGAGTGACATGACTGTATGACGAACATCAATGACAAGTGGTAATATGGAAATCATGACTTGTCATGTGCGACATGACTTGCATGCCGCGCTCATGGCGTGCTCGCGGCCGTTTCGTTAGCTTGAGATACACCAAATTTGGTATTGAGTGGCATGACTGTATGACGAACATAAATGACCAGTGGTAATATGGAAATCATGACATGTCATGAGCGACATGACTTGCATTCCACGCTCACGGCGCGCTCGCGGCCGTTTCGTTAGCTTGATACACACCAAATTTGGTATTGAGTGACATGACTCTATGACGAACATAAATGACAAGTGGTAATATGGAAGTCATGACATGTCATGAGCGACATGACTTGCATTCCACGCGCATGGCGCGCTCGCGGCCGTTTCGTTAGCTTGATATACACCGAATTTGGTATTGAGTGACATGACTGTATAACGAACATAAGTGGCAGGTGGTAACATGAAAATCTTGGCATGCATGTCATCTACGATGCCATTTACACGCCATGCTCATGGTGCGCTTGCGTCCAGTTCCCTAGCTTGACATACACCAAAATTGGTATATCGCGACGTGACTGTATGGCGAACACAAATGACAGGTCGTAACATGTAAAATATGACATGCAAATTATGTAAAGCATGATTGGCTCCTTCCTGGCTGCTTCGCATTACATCGATTCCCACAGTGCGTGGGATATGCCGGCTTTTTTATCTTCCCCCTTCTACCCAATATTTTTTTTAGTGCTTTTGTGTCTTCTTTCTCCCCCATTTATCCCCTTTTCCTTCACAGAGTAGCCAGCCGGTCAAGCATCCCTAACTTTGGTTACAGGGCATAGCTGCGCGTGGACTAAAGCAGAGACGAACCCACGTCTCTTGCGCTGTGAGCACATAGTTCAGGATGTCCCACTAACTAGTTAGTCCGTATGTCTACGGTCTAAGTGCTGGCTAACCTCCCTGTCTGTCCACCTATTGGGCCTTCTCTTCTCTCTCTCTCTCTCTGTGTGTGTGTGTGTGTGCGTGTGCGTGCGTGCGTGTGTGTGTGTGTGTGTGTGTGCGTGCGTGTGTGTGTGTGTGTGTGTGTGTGTGTGTGTGTGTGTGTGTGTGTGTGTGTGTGTGTGTGTGTGTGTGCGTGCGTGCGTGCGTGCGTGCGTGCGTGCGTGCGCATTTGTAAATTTGATCTCTCCTTTTCTCTCCCAAATAATCAACATGAGAAATCAACAAAAGCGGTGCTTTGACAGAATGCCTTAGTATAAAACTCATTCAGTGCTTCTCTCCAGGTATGAGGAAGGTATCTGTGCATCATCGACGTTACGAAGGTCATCTGCACACGTGCCGGCGCATCGAGGCTGTCTCGCAAGCGCCCGTGAGGGCCGTGTCTCTCGAGGTCGTGATGCCGAGGCGATCGCTGCTGAGACGGCGCGACAATGCGCCTAGACAAAGCAAGTGTTTTCTTGGAAAACGTATTCTGTTGTGGCATCGTGGCCAATGTCCGTCGCGTTACTGCCTTGTAGCTGCGTGTAAACGAGATAGAGAGGGAGAGAGAGAGAGGAACAGAGGACAGAAGAACTTGCGTCATCTGATGATGCCTGCTGCCCGCAGGCGCAATGCTGGACAGATGTTTCACTACCGTTGCGATCATTATGACGATTCATCGGCCTGGTTTAAAGTACAGTGCTCTATAAAGGAGACCTAACTTCCCACGGGTTTTCCCGGTATCGTCAAATCGTATGCATCCCCCCTTGGTTTGCATTTTCTGTTAATCATAATTGGGACACACCAACAGTTGCAACTTTTGTGCCGTTGCATGGCCTCCCCGACTCGAAGTATTTTGTTTAAATCATACCCTAGTCCACAGGACGTGACTCACGGGCTAACTTTTGGTGACTCACGGGAGCTGTTGTAGCTTTCCAGCCTTTCGACATTTACATTTGACGCTGTTTGTTGCGCGGCCCATACCTTCCGTCCTTCCAGCTTCAGTCGAGCTTTTTCTGAAATTAACTGGGCATATTAAAGTGATTTTATAGGTTGACAAAATCATATAGATGGTGGTCCGATTCCCAACCGCAGCGTTGCTCCGCCCCTAACTTGCCTAAATTTCAATGTTCAAAAAATGACTTAGGATTGTCGTATTTAATCTGGAGACCACTAGTGTGGCATCCCAACTCAATTCGCTGCGCAGGTTCAGGACGCGAAATTCTAAATTACAGTTAAATTAAAGCTACAGCTTCATCTTTCAGCTTTTACGCGAATTACTTCGCATGAATGTCGCTGGATTTATTAAGAAAAGCTATGAACCGAGGTGCATGAATATTAGCATACTTCAACTCTAGATGGAGATCAACGCGGTTATCATCAAGGCTACAATCAGTTTGATATGATGAACCTGTGGCACTCATAATCACCTAAACGCATTTTCTTGCAAAAGCTGTAAACAGCCCTGCCTTCATTCTGTACCTTCCAGAACCCCGCCATCTGAATAAATCAAGCCAATGTATATCTTTTCTCTTCGTGACACATAATGAAGACTGGCTATGCATATCGAAAGCCCTCAAGCGTGTTCTCTTTAAAAAAATTCAAGAACCCTTCTACTACCGGGAAAATTGGGGCAAAAAAGAAGCTTAACATGTGCGTGCCTGCGGACTTGCCACTTCTCTTTCTTTCTTTCTTTCCTTCTCTTTCTTTCTTTCATTCTTTCTTTCTCTCTTCCTTTCTTTCCCTCTCTTTCTTTCATTCGTTCTTTCTTTCTTTATCTCTTTCTTTCTTTTTTTCTTTCCTTATTTCTTTCCCTCCCTTTCTTCGTTCTTTCTTTCTTTCTCTCTTACTTTATTTCTTTCTCTCTATCTCTTTTTCCTTTCTTTCTCTCTTTCTTCCTTTTTTTCTGTTCGTTGTTCTTTCTTTCTCTCTCTCCTTATTTCTTTCTTTCTCTCTTTTTTCTTTTCATTGTTCTTTCTTTCTCTCTTTCTTTTATATGTTCTTTCTTTCTTGCTTGCTTTCTCTCCTTCTTCCTCCCTTTCTTTCTTTTCTTTGTTCTTTCTTTCTCTCTTTCTTTCTTTCCTTCTTTCTATAAAATCGCGTTGCGCAAGTGCTCCCTCCTAACTTTTTCTTTCCTCCATGCTGGGAGTGGTACCTTCATCCATAGGTCGGCAAACTCACTCATAAGTTGACTCATTCGGACTCACTCAGACTCAGATCCAGCCGTGAGTCTGAGTCTGAGTGAGTCCGGGTGAGTAATACTTTGATGAGTTTGAATACGAGTGAGTCGGGCTGAGATAAATTTTAGTGAGTCTGAGTCTGAGTGTGTCCGCTTGAGGAAAATTTTGGTGAGTCTGAGTCCGAGTGAGCCCTAAGCGCGAAGCATATTTCTTGAGTGAGTCAGAGTGAGCTCCACATTGTTGTGCCGATCTACGGTGATAACTGCTCAACTTCAGCATTATTATCAGCCTTATGTCGGCTCGCGTTTATACTCGAGTCTACTCGCACATACTTCAACGTACTAGCGTTCGTACGCCAGCTCAATATCTTTTGATCAGAGGCATGAGTCACGGGCAGGCGAGGCGACTTGACCTCCCCCAGCAAGCTCTTTTACGAGAATTCTTGATAAAAATATCTCGTGGGTCATCTCCTTCCATAAAAAAAAATTACACCATCTCCCGCTAAAGGGAACCATGTGTAGATGTGATGCCATATATACGGGGGCAATTGCCTGCAAATTTCGCAAGGCTAGATCCGCCGGCAGCCTACAACATCCTAATCCTAGATGTGAAGCAGCGGGCGCTAACGCTTACATTGGCGGTGGCGTTGACGCTGGTGCTCATCGCAGCGTTGCGCAGGACAGAAAACTGGGGAGGCGCAAAGCACGCAGTGAAGGAGCGGTGTTTCCTACTGGAACATGCCAATCGCTGCTAATGGGCAATGAGAGACAGAAGACTCCGACTGGACACAGAGACCCGCAGTCCGCTTTTAGTTAACACGCACGCTGCGAATTTTTATTGTTCAACAACGCACAGGAGAAATCTCCCACCGGCACCATCTTGGAGGTCAAGATCCATTGCCATATATACGGGGTGGCCAGTGAACGGTTGTGCAGCGCGAGCAGTCGGTTTTTTCAACCAAGAAACTCGCTAGCAGACGCTGCCTGCGTCGGCGTCGCGAGGCGAGAGAGGGGGGTAGAGAGAGGGGGGGGGATACGCGCATGCGCAGTGGGAGTGTGGACGCCGCGGGCAGGGATGCCTAGAGGAGAGAGGGGGGAGCGTAGGAGAGGAGAGAGAGGGGGGACGCGCATGCGCCGCGGGCAGGGATGCCTAGAGGAGAGAGGGGGGGGAACGTAGGAGGGGAGAGAGGAGGGGAGGCGCATGCGCAGTAAGGGTGGTCACGCCGGCACACCACCACCACCACCGGATTAAGCTTCGCCATAAGATGCTTCACATCTAAAAATGTCCCTACTGGATTTCAGCGACTGATAACTCGTATTTAAATGCAAGAGATCAAAAGGTGCTAGTTGAGCACGATTATGCGAGATATTGCTATTAAAGAGCATTGAAAGCTTGGTCTAGAAAGCTAAATGTGCGCTAACGGACTCATGAGTCGACTCACTCAGACTCACTCGGACTCAGATATAGGCGTGAGTTTGAGTCTGAGTGAGTCCGAGTGAGTATATGTTATGGTGAGTTTGAGTCCGAGTGAGTCCGGCTGAAATAAATTGTAGTGAGCCTGAATCCGAGTGAGCCCGCGGGAGGAAAATTTTGCTGATTGTGAGTCCGAGTGAGTCCTAGGGACAAAATATATTTCATGAGTGAGTCTGAGTGAGCTCGACATTTTTTGCCGACCTATGCCTTCATCCACTTGCTTAGCAGCGCAATGCCTCACTTGTTACAGGCAACAACGACGGTAATATGGTTCGTATCTAGGCAACAATGAAATGTGGAAGTGTGACACGACAAATAACCTCGATAAAAAAAAATCACATTGTCATATGAGAAACGGCTTATCTCCGACAAGCCCACGATAGGGAGAGCATCAATTATCGGGGAAAGGCACATACAAATACGCGGGTGACCAGAGCACCTTCGAGGTCCGTATTTCTTTACACTCGGCGGCGCCAAGTTTTTAGTGTACAACCGAAATCTGCAACTCGTGCTGCAACCGAAATCTGCAACTCGGCGCCAAGTTTTTCGTGCCACCGGAATCTGCAACTCATAACAAGCATCTCTCGAAAAAGTGGATGATGAGCCGACTGCGCGGAGATAGATTAAGATTAATCCAGCCGCGAATCGCCAAGCGCACCGTCACTGGTCGCACGGCCCTTCCGAGAATCTCCGCTTCAAAGTTCCTTATGCGGTCAGATTCTACGTTGAAGTCGAACGACGCACTCGGAAAGGAGCCGCATGTTTATTAACGACGCGAAGCGACCGTCGCGACAAACTTTCTCACAGTCGTACGCACGCTTACCTTCCTCGAAATGTATCGGAGGCGAGAGACGGCAACAATTCCACGCACGGAAATTCCAAGCGAAAGGCCTGGAAAGCGGCCACAATGCTGGTCCCTGCCCTACAGTGTTTCAATGTCATTACACTTACGCTCGGCGTTCTGATGACGTAAGGTTCACATGACCGAAGGTGCTTTGTTTCCTCGAAGAATCAGCAGGCATCGTGATCCCTCTTCGATGGTCATTTAGTAATGAGGTCAGACGTGTGTCAATTTCTACAATGGAACGCGACACTCTCGATGTCCTGCATCTAACACTCTCACACTGTCAAGATTGGTCGGTTGGTCATCGAACTGCAGGACACTCAATGAAAGCCTTACTGCCAAGACACGATCGAGTCAATCTTTTTTTTTTTCGATGCGCACGCAACACAGCAGTGTTGCCTCTGACGCGAATATTTCGTATGCTCCCCGCTTCTTGCTGTATTTATATCTTTTCATCCGTTAATGGCCTTCCCTTAGCGTAGGATAGCAAACAGGACGCGCGTCTGGTTGAACCTCCTCACTTTCCTTCCTCTTCCTCCTCCCCCTCCTCCTTTGAAACGTTGAACCTTAAACGTCGGTCTTCAAGGCTGATTCAGGTGTCGTTTCAAATGTATGTTCTCTAGGTAGCTTCAATGGCTGTTATGTCGACGCGACGCCTAATCGTCTATTCATTGTCATGCATAACGACGACTTCGTTGTATAGCACTTTCAGACAGATCGCAACTCAACCCCTCTCCTCCCCTTTTCTCCGGTTTTTATATACGTTTAAAGACAGTGAAATGTTGTCGTATAAAAGGAATGTCGCCTAGAAGCCAGAAACGTGCAGTGGTTGCGAATAACTCCTTATTCGGCGAATATATTCCTTGAAATTTGCGATCGACGCGGCGTTTCATTAGGCTAACTTCTGATGTAACTGTATGTCACTGACACGAGGAGAATGTCGTTAAAGCTTTCCGCTTATATGTTCGACGACAGTCAACACTTTCCCGTGGGATCATATGCATGTTTTTGTATGTAGTATTTAGTGTGGATCGTAGTATGCTTTGAGAATGTTGTTAGGCATCGAAAACATCTTCTGTGGCCCACGACAAACAGAAGCGGAAAGCTTTACGCCGTGCGGTATTCCATACTGAAGACGGGTGACCAGCTGAATCGCTACTTTGATTCTTTTTGACGGAACCAAAGAGTAAAACTGATGGTTTACGACATCATTAAAAGGACCAAAACGTGTTCTTATTTGTTATTATTTTTCCCGCAGTGTATTATGCGTGTCGGCTCAAGTAAAATGCTGACGCTCGTGTTTAGGTGTGAATTGTTTTTTTCATTTGTTTTGATCTCAATTTTCTGGTTATAATCACTTGTGCGGTACTGATTTATCACTGGTGAAACTTTTGGATAACAAGTTATGAAAAGTTATATCGCCATGGCATAATAGTGTAGAGTAAGTACTTTTGAACATTTTACGTTGTATGTTAGGCCCATTCAAGGGGCCGGCTCTTTATCTGTGGGCCAGCATCTACTTATATCATGTATATACAAAAAGACAAACTCGCAAATCTTTCACCGCAGAAAGACCGCAAAAAAGACTCGCAAAAAGATGGCAAAACCTGCACGATGGGATTCGCTCCTCACTCAAATACTAATCCTGCGAATCCTGTGACTGTGCATTCTGACGTCGACCGGACTTCATAGACGTTCGTGAAGCGCATGTTCGTGTTCTCTGCGTCCACACCAACTTTCTGTTCGTTATTTTTCATACTTTTCTTTTGTTTTCTATCTCATCTATTATTCCCATTGTTTTCCTCCCCAAGTGATAGGGTAGCCAACCGAGCACGTGATTGGTTAACCCTGCCTTTCCCCTTCGTGACGCCCCCTCTCTCTCAATTGTAAATAGGAGCTTTTATTCGGGAAATAGACATAAACCACTCCATTCAACGCTATTCACAGATTGGTTCCAACAAGCCGAGACATGACACTGGAAGGCTCCTGGGCAGGCTGGTTGCAAGTACACCTCTGCCGTCACGTGACGAATCCTCCAGGGCCTTCACACGTGGGCTGCGGGTGAGAAACGAAATTGGACAACTAATTTTAATGTATTCAGGAGTGCACACGCGACAGATAAAAGCGTAGGAGAGATAGATATGTAAAATAAAGCGTGCGAGAAGTTTAAGCGAGATCGGGGACGCAAATAAGGTAGCGCGGCATTGCAGAACGACAAAAAAAAAACACTATATGCTTATCATGAAAATCGCACATACTTGAGCGCTATCGCTAAAACACTCAGGTGCACCCCGGTCTCTTTGAGATTTTCCTTTCTTGTTTTTGCGTGATAATGTGTGCATATATGCGCTCTTAAGTACGCGAAGCTATCGTCTACAGTGACTCTCGATCTGCATATTGCTCCGATGAACATCGGAATTTTCCGTATACTAAACCTAAAGGCCGAAGACTTCGGCGAGCGGTTGCATTTTAAGTAGCTGCGTAATGACGTGTTTATGTGCCAGACGCACATATACGCTACATATATCATGGGATGTGAGATACACCGTCAAGGAGCGGCTCCGCATTGATTTGGACATCTGTATATAGGTTGTCCAGCGTGCAGCTGTACCTCGAGGTGCATGGTCAATTTCGCAATTCGCCTTCATCAATACGCATACGTGGCGGTCCAAGTATAGAACTTGCGAACGCGTTTAATAGCACTAAAACGATCCGAGGCCACGCGGCGTAGGATAATTTACATAGCTGATTTCTTGACCGAACGTGGCCAGCATTGGCATGCGTGCAAGGGTGGTGTTTCTCTTTTATGTGCACTCCAGGACACTTGATGTACTGAGAGACATTACCGTACACCGAATGCCTTGCATTATAAGCGCTCCAGGCAATGCCTTCTTTCTATACTTGGACGACGTGCTCACCGCGTGCCTATGCAGAGGTGTACATCGTGGTCTCCCACGGCATCGCAATACAGGCTTCGTTACACGCACATCATTTGGTTCCCGTTGGTTGCATTTACACAGGGAAGCTTCCGAATGCAGGAAAGTGTGCACTAAATTGTTATTCGCTTAAGCACTTGAGACAACACGGGCGTTAGCCTTGACATTGTCGCCCATTCAGCGTCTGAACAGCTGCCACAGTCCTTGAATCAGGGTCAACCACGCCATTTGTTTAGCCGGTCTGTATTTTTGTCCATCTGCCGGCTCCCGATGAGTTTTCTTGCTATTGTTCTCTTTTTGAATTCTCTCGCCATGAGCATGGGAAGTGCAAGGTGCCAAACACGTTTTTATCCACACTTTGACTTCCGTGCTTCACTCGCATCCTTGCAATCTTTGCAGTCGCTGAGGTAGCTCAGGGGTCCTCACCTGTTCATTCGCATACGTTGCTCACGTGGTGCACTATGTGAACAGCCGTTTCAACAACGTACTTCGACCGGCCTGGACTGATCACCCACGGTGGCGCGCGCCGTATCTTTAAAGGGATCAGCAGACGGCTCGTACATTTGTGCATGTTTTGTTCTCATCGCCAAATTTGCGTTGAAGGCATCGACAGCACGAAGGTCGCTTCGCTCGCTACCGTGGTCGTGTTTCCTAACGCCAGCATGTTGTTGAGTTACGCCGGGTTGCATGCCGAAGGACTGAGCTGCTTACTTCATTAATATCCCAGTTTGTTGCTATCGTATTCGGAGAAACTGTGACTTTTAACGCGATAGCGTCAAAGAACTCGTTTCGCAGAAATCCCGGTGCCGGTGTCGGTGTCGGCGTCACTGGTTGTGAGCGAAAAATCATCATCTTGTCCGTGAACGAAAAAATGGAGAAACATGCAAATAAATAAAAAAAAATTAAAATATTCGGTTCGAGTGAGAATCGGACCCAGGCCGTTTGCGTGGCAAGCAGCTGTCCTACCACAGTACCACGCTATTGCTTGCAACTGCTTTGAAAAAAAAACACGAGAGAGACAGAGAGAGAATGATTTATTAGAAGGCAGAGAGGTCGGCCTGAGCTAGTTCGCTCTAGCTCTGCACAGGGGAAGAGGGACAAGGGAAAAAAAAGAAGAAGTGATGAGAGGTGACGATGGGGAGAGAAAAAAAAAACACTGTATGAATGTCATGTAGTGGAAGGATTGAGAGTCTTTAACGCATGTAATATTGCATGGCAGAAGCGTAGAATCGCGCCAGGCGCCAAAACATGTGAATTGAGCAACGAGTGGATGCTCTAAAGGTCCACCAATTACAAAGTGCTCAGACAAATTTTTATCATCATCAGCTGCAAAAGCATCAACAAAGTTAGGAGGTGCATAGGTTCGAGTATTGCCTTCCGAACGCGTAGTGGGCCTTTCGCTGATTCGCTAAAGGAAGAATAATTGCGTAGTGGGCACTTAACTGTACTTGCAGTAGGCATCCTAGGACAGTTTGTAACGGTCAATGTTGTGCGCACACTCGTTCGTATCGTTACAGCACGGTTGAGGCACGCACAGAGAACCGAAGCCGGACTAGCACTTGAAGTGGCGGTGCGCACGGAGCCCGACGCTATTGCGTTCTACTCTTGAACGCGAAGCTCAAGCGTCCTCCAATTGTTTTCTTTTTGCTAGGGGTCCCTTCGAATACTAGCACAGAACGCCTCATGCAGCTGGGTATACACAACACGTTGGAAGAGATCATCGAGGCACAGCATACTGCTCAGATGACCAGGCTCTCCTCCTCGGCCGCGGGCAGGAGCATCCTGGCCATCCTAGGGTATAGTGCGTCTCTAGAAGAGGAGCGTAAGCACAGTCTCACTAGGAAGCTAAGGGCCAACATTATGGTCTCTCCGTTTCCCCGCAACGTGCACCCGCAGCACAACGCGGGTAGGCGGAAGGCCAGAGGTGAAGCCCTGCTCAAAGACGTTCGTGCAGACCCGGAGTCTGCATGCTTCGTAGACGCGGCGCAGTACGGTCGATCGGCCAACTTCTCGGTCGTCGCAGTTGATCACGCAGGTGGTGTTACCCACTCCGCGTCTATCAGGAACGCCACTCCCGCGAAAGCTGAACAGGTAGCTATAGCTCTCGCTCTCCTTGATGATTCTCGGCAACACATCTACACTGATTCACGAGCGGCGGTCCGAGCCTTTGCGTCCGGATCAGTATCGGCTGAGGTAATTAGTATATTAGGTCATAGGGATATTTCTCCTCACACCATCATTTGGTTTCCGGCTCACCTCGGATCACATCTGGCCTCCATGGCAAACCTAAACGAGATCGCCCACGCCCAAGCACGCGAACTTACTCACCGTGCTGGGCAGCCTGGGGGTCTTCAAACTCCAACCTAACGGTCTTCAGGGACGTTCTCCTAACTTTCAACGAAGTGACTAAACATTACCAGTTGGGCAGAAGGGTCTTCCCCCTTCCTCATGTGAAACTCTCTAGAGCACAGACATCTACCCTCCGCATGCTTCAAACCAGGTCATATCCAAACCTTCATTCCCACAGCCAGTTCATAGAAGGCATTGATCCAACATGCCCAGATTGTGGCTCCGCATCTACGTTAGACCACATGCTCTGGCAGTGCCCCTCATTACAGAGCTCTCAACTCACGACCGAAGAGGAATGGAGCTCTGCGCTACGGAGCTCAGAGCTTTTATATCAACTCAGGGCCGTCCAGAGGGCTCACGACGCGGCGATGAGGCTCGGCCTACCCGTCCCGACGTGGGAGCGGCCCTCTGCTCTACCGCCTTGAGCGGTAGTGTTCCTCAGGACCTGAATAAAGTTCTGTGTCTGTCTGTCTGTTCCTCGTAAAAATAAAGGAACGCAGTAAAAGCGTAAAGGCCCTTCCAGTCGCCTCTTGTTGACAGATTTTTTCCCCGTTGCTCGGAATCTCTGTTATATTCGGGAAAATAAGTGCTTATTGGAGTATGGGGGGGTAACTGGGCTACAGTTCATATTTCATTATTGAATGCTTGTTCATAACTGAACTTTTACGGCACGAAAATCTATATAGACACACTTGCACATGTCACGTGACATACAAGGGGGGCAATGAAGCCACGTGTCTAACAATGATCACTGTAGCTGAGCTTTTTACCCTCAGTGGAAGTATGAGTGGCTCATTCACACAAGTTCGGTTCTGTACTGCCCCTTTCGTGTCTAGTCCTCTGAGTACCCTATGTTAGCATGTATTCCGATTGATTGATTGATTGATTGATTGATTGATTGATTGATTGATTGATTGATTGATTGATTGATTGATTGATTGATTGATTGATTGATTGATTGATTGATTGATTGATTGACTGATTCATTGATTGGCGTGTCAAGCATCATCGCTATAGGTTTCTGGAAAACTTTCGACGTTTCGGATCCTTCAGCTCCAACCCTGCAGCGCTCAGACAAAAGTACCGCTCTTCCCACGAGGTTATAAACAAGCAAGGATAAACGGAAAAGGGTGAAACAAGGAAAAACGATCGAAGACCAGTTCAATGTCTGGGTGGTGGCGGCGGCGGTGGCTGAAGACAGGAAAGTAAAACGCTGGCACGGGCTCGCAGTAAAGGCGAATTGCACTGCACAAGCACGGGACGAACGCGACGTGCGCCAGGTCAAGGCACCGTCAAGGTTGCTTCGGACTATTGCCCGTAACGGCGCCGACGAAGGTCTGTACGAGACCCGAGGCACTAGGAAGAGAAAGAGAGAGAGATAACAAAAAAAAAGAGAGTACAAGTACTGCCATTCTACGATGGCGCCGAAGCGAAAGAAGGAGAAGAAGCGGACAAGGTTGCAGTGAACTTGAATGCTTGGAATATTCTGGTTCAGTGTAGCAAGGTCGCCGCGCGCCAAGGCAACGTCGCCGTCAGACTGTCGACTTCGCGACAGAGAAACCGTGCAGCGCACCTTGTACTTACCACGGCGTTCGATCTTCCGAGCCCTTACGGCTTAACGAAGACCCGGCATAGAGTGAGAGAAACGATCACTGATGAAAGAACTCATTTCAGCCTTTTGTGTCCGGTTGCGTTTATATTAATAGCCCACCGCGTCGAGTGGGACTGAGATAAAAGGAAAGTTCGCAACAAGAGATGAAGATTAAGGACGTGAAGATGGGCATTAATGAAAATAAAGTTAATAATAACAACGGTGGGCAGCTTCAAATGGTCGCCTTGATGCATAGGAGGCTCGGGAAAAATGTTATAGTCTCGCAATGCCTGCGCAAAATAATATTGTAAAGCGCTATAACTGATTTCGTGCTCGAAGAAGTATCATAGCATATAAAGAGAAGAAACGAAGAGAAGTGAAATAAAAAAAAAAACGAAACGAGTATTCGGAAGAAAACTGGCTTCCACCCTGAAAGGCGGACTTCGGAATGGTAACAAGTGCATCTCTGCAAAGCTCCCTTGCAGAGAAAAGGAAGGAAAAAGAGCAAACAAAGAAAAGAGAAACGAGAGAAGAGAAAGCAAGAAAAGAGCAAGCAAGGAAAAACAGAGGAAAGGGAAATGCAGGCAGGTTAACCGGGAGGAAAAATAAATTGATAAAGGAGAAATGAGCGAGAGAAAGGGAGCACAGACAGCAATTGGGAGAAAGCGAAATAGTATAGCTCTGACGCGGCTCTTGCTGAAACTAGAGACCGGTGGGGCCTAGAGTTTCTTAGAAAATTCAATAAAAGGGAACATTGGTGCTATCATGGTCTCGGCGATAGCTCTGTGTGTGTGTGGGAGGAGAGGGGGGGGGGGGGGGCTTGTTTTCTAGTTCGCATCAGGGGAAAAAAAATCCACTTGTCAAAACGTCGGTTCCAGCGACACATCGTGTTGAAAAATTTCGCAGTCTTTTCGAGCTGCCATCTCCCCCTGAACTTTTGACTTTTTTTTTTTAGAAAACATGAGGTCACATAAGCTAAACCAGGAACAGCCAAATACCACAGCCAGGTGCGAACCACCGCTCCATTGGTCGATCGCAGTGCCATTTGCTCCTTATTTCAGTTTTTGCAGGAAGCTGCACGTGGCGGGCTATCTGCGATCGTTTCCCCGGCGCTGATAGCCCGCCGAATACAGCTTCCGGAAAGGGATACAAGGGCAAAAAAAAAAAAAAGAAAAAGAATTCTAGCTGCCTAAGTCAGTCAGTCTTTTACAATACGAGAGGAGTCTCTGCATAAGTCAGTTAAAGTCTTTAATAATACCAGAGGAGTCTGTGCATAAATCAGTTAAAGTCTTTTATAATGCCAGATGAGTCACTGCCTAAGTCAGTTAAAGTATTTTGTAATACCAGAGGAGTCTCTGCCTAAGTCAGTTGAAGTCTTTTATAATACCAGAGGAGTCTCTGCCTAAGTCTGTTAAAGTCTTTTACAATACCAAAGGTGTATCTGCATAAGGTCAGTTAAAGTCTTTTACAATACCAGAGGAGTCTGCATAAGTCAGTTAAAGTATTTTACAATACCAGATGAGTGTGCATAAGTCTTTTACAATACCAGAGGAGTCTCTGCATAAGTCAGTTAAATTCTTTAATAATACCAGAGAAGTCTGTGCATAAAGCAGTTCAAGTCGTTTATAATACCAGAGAAGTCTCTGCCTCAGTCAGTTAGTCTTTTACAATACCAGAGGAGTCTCTGCATAAGGTCAGTTAAAGTCTTTTATAATACCAGAGGAGCCACGCTTGTACGAGGAGACGAGGCCCGGTAACTCCAAGCTCCAAATTCCCTCCAAACTCAATCCAAACTCACTCCAAATTCCAAAGTGCGTACTCGCTGCAAACTCTAAATTAACTCACAAGAAAGCGCAAAAATGAAAGAGTGATGGCTATGAAGCCGTTAAAGGTCAATACTGCGCGTCGCCGGCAATATTGACGTCATCTACTAGGGAAGTGATTATTCGTTCGTCAATAAACACGTGCCCCATGGTATTGTAAAGATGTCAAAGACTGAACATAGCGAGTTTCAAGAAGCGTTATTCAACCGCACGACGGAGACGCGACGAAATGCCTCGAAATGCCTTTTCCCCCAAACAGCTCGAACGATCGAATTACTTCTTTGCGCTAATGGCAATCAATAAATATAATCCGCGAACTGTGTCTTTCCCCTCTAACAATCAACCTCTAACCTGAAATGAGCGATAACGTGATTTTGAATGGAATAATTTATCTGCGTATACGTTGCATTGGTGTTTTTTTGTCTTTAGTGCCTTTATAGTCAACTAGTCTTCGCATGCACCTCACTTGATGCGCGAACTGCACGTAATTGTTTTGCGAAGCAGCGCTGGCGCAACTGTGCGCCGCAACCGGTTTCTCGCTGCACCGAATCGCACGTGCCCGGATGCTAATCGGTGACAGCAATCTGAATAGCGCGACGCGCATACCGTTCTCAACTTCGAAAGGCAGAGCACGTTTGAAAGAGGCTTAAGTCGAGGGAACAGAGACAAGAAAGAATGCGCTGCTAAAACGCCTTCTTGCGTGCCTGCGACTAAGCGCTAACGGAAGTGCGGTGAGTAGCAGAACTGCTGTGGAAGAGACTATCACTTCCGCCTCGGTGCTGTTACAATAAGTTTATTTCTGTCAATACGTACGATGTGAGGAAAAAGAAAACTACAGAAGAAACCGTGTAACAATGATTGTCACAATTATCGTCGATGGAGTGTTCTCGCATCCACATTCGATTCAGCGGCGAGTCGACGACACTCAGTTAGCGTTGTGGAAACGCGCCCAGTGTCTAAGCGCGCTGGCTTGCACGATGGAAGTTTTTAAACTATACCATGAACTATACATACACATCAGCTTTTTGAAAAATGTACCAATCGTCTGAACAAGCGTGCATGCGTACTTGAAGTACTTCAAGATGTTCTACTGCAAGCGCCAATAGCGCAGTAGTTAGGGCATCGCTCTTCTGAACCGAAGGCCCAGAGCTCCGATATCGCCTTCTCAAAGTACTATTTATTTATGTTTATCTGGTGTGCATATGCTCTGCGCTGACGTCACTTGTATGTGTGTGCGTTTGCGTGTGATATCACTCGCCGTTGAATGATTTCACGTGTGTGTGCGTGACGCCACATCAAAGCCTCCCATGCACGACATCACGAAATTCTTCAAATTTCCCATCGAGACCTTAATGTACACCTCGGCGCCTTGCATTCACAATGCCGGAGGTACAGCGCTGTACTACCCGAAACCAAATCGACGCGGCACTGAAGGCGCTGTTAAACAGCGTTTCCGCAATGTCACGTGGACAGCGCATCATGCGTAGACGTAGGAGCGGGTCTTCCGCACAGCTTCGGCGCAGAGAGGCAAAGCACGAATAATAGCTTTGACGGTCGCGTGAGGAGAGGAAGATGTGCGCTTCCTGATGCTTTTTTTTTTCTTGTACGTCATAAATGACGCTTCTGTAGTTGAAAAAGTTATACTTACCGATATCTCGCTTGAGAGGAGCAATTGACATTGCCTTTGTAGGAGGCGTCGAAGAACTAAAACGCAAGCCTTGCATGCGTGCCATGAGTGCTACGACAAAGGGTGTCTGTGTTCGTACTAGAGTACATGCGCAATTATACCCCTCCCTGAAGTTGTGTATACACCACTGCCCGTGTACCCCTTCCCGTAGGGGTGCATGTACTATAGTACTTACACTCTTACCTAAGTTTCCCCTCATAGCCGCGCGAGACCAACAGCGCCGCAACATACAGAGCGCGACGAAAACCATTGAAGCTACCAATATGCTCGAATTTGAAGAAGTGATGCTCCAATTTTGATTCAAGGAATAAATTGAATTATTCTGATTTATTGTTTCGACAAAATCAATGTCATCACATGCATAACATCAACAGGGCAGCGTCTACAAAAAAAAAAAATTCTGACGCTGCTTGGAGGCTATTATTATTATTATTATTATTATTATTATTATTATTATTATTATTATTATTATTATTATTATTATTATTATTATTATTATTATTATCCGATCATTTTCCTGTCTTCATCTGTTACCAATTTGCAACATACCTGCGAAAACATTAGTACAAATGTGGTTTTAAACTGAAAGCGGAGCTTTTTTTCTTGTATGTTTTATTTCTGCAGAAGCCTGCTCGTCCTGAGTCAGGTCAGTTCAACCTTTCCAGCTCATTGCCGCAGGCGCTCCATCCATTCCGTGAGCTTCGAAGGCTGTGATGTCAAATAAAGTCATATATTGGGCTATATAAGTAGTTGGATGCGTTATCAGCGAAACGCTAAACAGATAAACTTGACACATGAAACGAGAGCGCTGATCGCCAGCTGTCAAATTTTGGTTTACCTTTTTCAACTGCATCGTTCCTTTCCTTCCCCTATCACTCAATTTTTTTTTATTACTCCCCGCCAGCGTTGTGTAGCCAACCCGATTTTTTTTCCTCAAAAAATACACGTCATGCCTCTTCTCTCTCTTTCTGTATACGTGCTGTTCCTTTGGCGTTCCTCGTATTCTTAGTACGTGCATATTGGACTATACGAGTCCTCACTACGGATGCGATCGCACTGTCGCGCTGCCGACAGCAGCGCCACTGGGTGCACGCGAGATCTCGCGGCCATCTGCGGCACTTTATAGACCGCGCAGGTGCGTCATCTAGATGCGTGCACGAGTACGCGCAAGTGCAGCTTTCCCGCAGGGGCCACATGGCCACATTCACGGCGTATCGCCAGTATCGCGGAGGAGATGCGTCGCTTAGCGCGCCGCCGCCTCGCTGGCGCCGCACGGCCGACCGCGACGCTGGGTCGACTTTGTGGCTTTGCCGCGCCGCACGCAAGTGTTCCAGCAGGAGCCCGCTGCAGTCGCAAAAAACTGGCAACGCACCGGCGCCGAAGCGTCGCAGGGAGAGGCCGGAGTCGCCGCTGTTCTCTTCGTCGTCGCGTGCCACAGGCGCAGCCGGCGCAGTCCCGTAATAAATTTAGCCGACGTTCCAGAGTCGTTCGGTGCTGCTCATGTGGCCGACTCTGCCAGGTTGGCGCCGGCCGGCGAGTCGGATCCAACGGGGAAGGTGGCGCTCGGGTATCGCCGCGTGCGGCCCGTGCCGGCGGGTCGATAGTGGCGCCGTCTGGAAGCCGGCTGTAGCTGGTGGCGTATGGAAACTAGGGTGAGGAAACCGAGAAAGACTGGTGCGCACCGGCTGCTGCTGGCTGACACGAGTGTCGCTGGCGGCAGAATACGGGCAGTTTGGATATTTCGGTAGATCGAAATGGCGTTTGGAGGAAAGGAGGTGTCGCGCAATGCTCGAATTTCGGCTTGTCGCAATGTGGAAGACGAAAGGAGTGGTTTTCTTTGGATAGTTTCAATAAGTGGGATTTGTGCTTACTCTACTAATGAGAGACGCACGTAAACATGCTAAAAAAAAAAGGGGGGGGGGGGGGGTTCATTCGGTGGAGGTGAAACAAAATTAGGGAATGTGTTGCAGAATTGACGAGCGACTTGCTAGTTATGGCAGTTAGACTTTCCTTCAGGAAGTTGTGCCTGGTACGCGCAAGCACGCAGAGTGCGGAAGAAAATCGCGCAGTTTAAGAACTCTCGAATTGTTCTGAAAACACCTTCCAACGTCTTCGTGCTTGCTGTGATAATTATAACTGTGGCGTACACTGAACCAAACTTTGGCACGCAATGTCTCTTAAAGCGCCTTTCCTGTAGATCAAAGCACTTACCTTGAAATTCTCTTAAGTATACGTATCTTCAAAGCGTCTGTATTAAGGAATACGGGTATACGACAAAAGAGAGCGCGAAAATGCTACCATATGCGTATTCAACGTGGTATTTATTCCATTTATTTTGAAAATTTAGAACTTCTTTTGAACTGAGCCATTAGCAAGCAGCTGGTTTAAGAAGGCTATACGCTCAAGAAATAAAAGAAAATCGTCGTCATGCGTAAGTAACAGGCCCAGGAAGTGTTATACTGACCTTATACTTTTCTCAGAGTTCTCCAAGGCTCACAGGATGGATTTAAGCAGATGTGTTAGAGGCGAGAGGAAGTGACGTTAACCGGAAGATGAATGTCTAGTTTGCTACCCCGTAATGTTTAGTGGGTAGGAAAAGACATAAAGGTAAGAGAATGACAGAGAGCAAGAGATAATCTACAATGTAGTAGTATATAAATGCATTAGCTAACATTGTATTGTACAAGATTTATTTGTACAATCTAAATGTATTCGCTGCTTTTTGTTCAATTACTTTTTATTTAACAACCCACCCCCTCTGTAACGCCATTTGGCCCTCAGGGTATAATAAATAAACCAAATAAATAAAATGTAATAGCGCTACTTGTGACGAGGATATGTGACAAAGTGCCAGCGCTCTTCTGTTTGTGTTCTTGTCTCAAGTGCCACTGTACATATTGTATAAGACATTGCGTAAGGCGAATAACAGTGGCTTTCGGTTCTCATTCCTGTTCCAAATCACGCTGTTACATTTCTCATCATGCAGAACTAATCGGTCCCACCTTTCAAGGTTAATATATGCGCGAACCGTGAACAGGCGCTCAGTGTTTGGTAGCGTCATAGAGTCGAGACTGTAGAACATTTTGCGCCGCTTTGTCCATGCCAAAGCGAGGTTACATAGAACGCGGAAACTGCTCGCACCGTTTATCACCGCTAACGACTCTAATTAATATTGCGGCAGCGGTGCCTTAATGCGCGCGCAGCGTTTACCGCGTCGCTTCGGCGGGCGCCGCTGCGTCGCTCACAGCTCGTGATATCACCTTCTTGCGCTAATGGAACGCGGTGTTCTGGTGTTGTGGCATCGCTCAGATTTATCAAGTTGAAAGCCTTAACTGCCTCCTGAGAAGCGGAACGTGACCGTCCGGGGGGCGGCGTGAACACGTAAGTAAAAATTTTAAAATGGAGCGTCGCGACACTGTCTTGTCGTGGAAAGCGCAAGTCATCTCACTTGCACCACGGATCCCCATACCTTTGCTTGTAATGTTTGGTGTTTTTTTTTTTTCTGTCTTCGCAGCATAAAGCTTAGGGGTCAGGCATTGCGGTGCTTCTTCTTGCAGGCAGGCGAAAGAGCTCTTTGCCCACGTTTATAGACGATTTTACTTAATACACGTGGGCGCCTCCGTCTTTGGCTGTTAAACAAATGTTTTCTTACTTTTGTATATGGCGACGTGAATTGATAAGGTCAAGAAACGTCGAATGCTACAACCCAGTCGTTCTCATGCGTATGTGTATACCGTAGCACTGTTCGTTTACTTGCTAAAGATACAAATCGGCAAGGTTTACGGCCCAGTATAGCGGTACCGAAACCCTTCCGTAAAATACTCTATAGTTTAAGAAAAAAAAATGGATTAGCACTGCGCAAATCAGGCAGTGAGTAAGCTGTGTGCTCGCTTATTTCAGACGACTTTTGCCGCTTTTCCGAACCAGAT